>CAUYLG010015806.1:0-43931 GCA_963573385.1 Cacajao melanocephalus
GTTTTTTTTTTTTTTTTTTTTTTTTTTTTAAATTAAGGCAAAACAAATTTAAGGAGGGTTTTTGCCCACACCCCACCATAAAAAAACAAAAAAAAATTTTTTAAAACCCACAAAAAAACCACAAAAACCCCCCGCCCGGGACCCCCTTGCCTCCACTCTTATTTTTTTTTTTTTTTTTTTTTTTTTTTAATTTCAGGCTAAACTTCTTTCAGGAGGGTTTGTGCCCACTCCCCAGCCTTAAACTCCCTACAATCTGTGTGTTACACCCACTTCTCAACCACAGTTATGTTCTCAGGTGTCACGAGGATTCTCCTAACTGCCTAATCCAGTGCTTCTTTTCAGATTTTGTTTGTGTGGTTGTGTTGCTTTAGATTTTCCAAAGTTTTCAAATGGACAAAAAACTGGAGAGAACAGTATAATAAACATATATACTTGTTACTTAGATTTAACAGTTGTTACTATTTTGCCTTAATTGTTTCATCCATTTTATCTGCTAAATTTTCATTCAGTAAATTACAGACATTCTAACGTTTCACCCTGAAATAATTCAGTGTTCTTTTATAAAAAACATGAACATCTTCCTACACACCCACATTATCATATCACAACAAGAAAATTAACAACAAATCTGTAATATCATCTTATACACACATTCTACATTCCTATTTCCTCAATTATTCTGGAAATGTCTTTACAGCTGATACATTCAGATTGCAGTCACAGATGTCCATTGTGCTTGGTGGTTGTTTCTTGGTTTTCACTGATGACCTCACTCTAGCATTTGCCTCTGTTACGCAGTTCCTTCTTGGAAGACTTTCCCTTGGTTTCCATAATATCAGCTCTTCTTTCTCTTAGTCTTTTACTCCTGACCATCTGTTTTCTTCATAGACCTTCCTTTGCTACTTGTCTTTTCAGTATTGGTGCTTCACAGCATCCTGTCCTTGGCTCTCCATTCTCACCTTGAACTAGCTTCCCAGGCAATTCTCCTGAATAATATTCCACTGTATATATGGATAACATTTATTGTGTGGCTATACCACCTTTTGTTTACCCATTTATCAGCTGATGGATGTTTGGGTTGTTCCTACTTTTCGGCTCTTATGAATAATGCTGCTATGAATAGCATTTGTATACAATCGTGTATTTGTATACAAGTTTTTGTGTAGACATGTTTTAATTTTTCTTGTGTCTATACCTAGGAGTGGAATTGCTAAGTCATATGATAACTTTATGTTTAACATTCTAGGGAAACACCAAACTACTTCTCAAGCAGCTATACCGTTTTACAGTCCCACCAGCAATGTAGAAGGGTTCCAGTTTCTCCACATCTTCACCAGCACTTGCTACTGGCTGTTTTTTTAATTATAGCCATCATAGAGATGTGAAGTGGTATCTTACTGTGGTTCTGATTTGTATTTCTCTGATGGTTAATTATTTGAACATCTTTTCACGTGCTTATTAACCACTTGTATATTTTCTTTGGAGAAATGTCTATTTAGATCCTTTGACAATTTTTCACTTGAGATATTTGTCTTTTTTATTACTGAGTTGAAGAGTTTTTATATATTCTAAATACTACTCTCTTTTCAGAAATTTAATTTGCAAATATTTTCTCCCATTGTAGGAATTGTCTTCTTAGTCATTTTTATACCCATAGTTTCTAGCACAATACACATTCAATAATTATTTATTGAATTCAATTGAATCTCTCACAGGTCTAATCATCTTTTTTTACTGTCCACTCAACTTCATTTCTTTCTTAGAGTATAAGAAAAATACAAATAAAAATGAAGAATATAAACTCTTTGGACTGAACATTATTTAAAACTCCAAAGTATATGTGGCTTATCAACACTAGGTTTTAACAAATTACTTAACTTCTCCAGGCCTCAGTTTCCTCAACTGTAAATTGGAGAGAGGTTTTGGAATTAGTACTTGGTCACCTGTAAGCTTGCTTCCACTCCAACATTTAATAAGTTTAACAGTAACAAAAGTCAAGACCATTCCTGGTGGCATGCAGGGCTTGAAGCAAACCACTTAGAATAATCACTGTGTCTGCCTTGGTTGCTGGTATATTCCAAGCACAAAGTGCTGTCACCTACCCATAATAGGTAATAAACTAGATAGTATTACTTAATTTCCATTAAGCTCATTAAATCTCACACCTGTAAAGACCAAGATGTCGATGACTCCCAAATTTGTATTTCTAGCCTTGACTCTTTTCTTGATGAATTCATTTGCTGATTCAACACTTCTATCTACAGGTCTAATAGGCATCACAACTGTAACGTGTCAAAGATAAGATTCTTGATTCCCCACTCCTCCTCGAACTTGTTTCCCACTCCCCACTCCACACCAGGCTTTCTAATTTCAGTAAATGGCACCACCTCCAATGAAATGCCCAGGCAAAAAGGTTAGAATCATCATTAACTGCTCTTCTTCTTTAAAAGTTATTCAGTTCATCAAAAAGCTTTATCAGCTCTTCAAAACACACCCAAATTTGATCACTTCTTACCTTCTCCACAGCTTACTGCTCTAGGCCAATCTATGACCTTCTCTTCCCTGGAATTTTATAGTAGCCTCCTACCTTGCATCCTTAAATCTATTCTTCCCCACCTACAATCATTTCTCCAAATAGGAGTCTGGATGATTCTCTAAAAACTTAAACAAGATCATACCACCCTTCTGTTCAAAATACTCTAAAGACTTCCTATCACATTCAGAATCAACCCAGGGAGCTACTGATGGAGTGGTATGTTAGGCCTTGAACAGTTCAAGTGACCTTGCCACCCGTTTTATGTTTCTTGAACACACCCAGAATGTCCTACCTTAGAGCCTTTGCACCTACTGATCTCTGCATGCAACACTGGTTCACCTGAGATTTTGCTCAGCCGACTCTCTTACTTCATTCAGGTCTCCACTTGAATGTCACAAATCCAGGGAGGCCTTATCCAACACCTCTTCTAAAAAAGCCCTTCTGCAACTCATTGTCCCTTTACTTTGCTTTACGTTCATTCATAGTACTTAATGTTCCCTAAAAAATAGTGTTTGTTTGTTTACCTCTGTGTCCCTTACTAGAATGTCAGCTCTAGAATCTAGAAGGGCAGATATCTCATCTTTGTTTCATTTCTTTCTGTTCCAACTTTTATTTTCGGTTCAGAGGGTACAACGTGTGGATTCGTTACATAGGTAAATTGCATTCACAGGGGTCTGGTGTGTGTACTATTTCATCACCCAAGTAACAAGCATAGTACCCGATAGGTAGTTTTTTGACCCTCACCCTTCTCCTACCCTCCACTGTCAAGTAGGCCCTGGTTGTCTATTGTTCACTCTTTGTGTCCATGTGTACTCAATGTTTAGCTCCCACTTCTAAGTGAGAAAATGGAGCATTTGTTTTTCTGTTCCTGTATTAATTCCCTTAGGATAATGGCCTCCAGTTCCATCCATGTTACCGCAAAGGGCATGATCTCATTCTTTTTAATGGCTGCATAGTATTTCATGGTGTCTATGTACCACATTTTCTTTATCCAGTCCACCACTGATAGGCATTTAGGTTGATTCCATGTCTTTGCCATTGTAATAGTGTTTCAATAAACATATGCAGCCAGGTGCCTTTACAGTAGAATGATTTATATTCCTTTGGGTATATATTTTTTAGTATAATAATGGGATTGCTGGGTGGAGTGGCAGTTCTGTTTTAAATTCTTTGGGAAATCACCAAACTGCTTTCCAGAGTAGATGAACTGTTTACATTCCCACCAGCAGTGTATAAGTGTTCCCTTTTCTCTGTAACCACACCAGCATCTGTGTAACAGATAAATGTTATTTTATTTAATTTATTTTATTTAACAATAAAATGTTATTTTTTGACTTTTTATAATAGCCAGTCTGATTGGTGTAAGATGATATCTCACTGTGGTTATTTGCATTTCTCTAATGATTAGTGATGCTGAACATTTTGTCATATGCTTGTTGGCTTTGTTTACTGCCTGGTTTACTGATGTATTCTTAATGCTTGGAACCATTTCCAGCACATGATAGACATTCAATGAACATTGTTGAATACATAAATTAATGACATAAATTAATGACATAATAATTATTATCTGAGAGCAAGCCCTGGGTTTTTGTCACTTACTAACTGATTTGCCTTAGACAAATTATGTGATCTCTCCAAGTTTCAGTTTTCATCCCTGTAAGAAATGAGACCTACTGTGAAAGACTGTTATGAGGATTTGAGATAAGGGATGAAGGTGCCTCATATGAAGTCCTCAATTCAGAGACCTGTAATTACCCATAAAAGTAAACATTCTTCTTTATGCATCTGGTGGAAGGACAAAGGGGATCATCAAACCTGCTCCCTTAGAACCATAATTTATCAACTAAGAATGCCATGCTAAAAGCTAAAGAAGGAAATGAATCCGTTTCATTGCAGTAGACTCAGAGAGCTGGGTTAGAGATACTATGTTCAAATTCAAGTCAAACCACTGCTTTGTTCTGTGGACTGCAGCAGGGTTGGAGGGGATGATTCAAAATGACCTCAGCTTTTGTCTAATTTGGTTCTGTGACCAGACCACAGGCAATGCTGCATCCAGGGAACTGATTTCCTTTGCAGCTCTCTGCTAAGAGGTCCACTGACATGATAAAATGTGTGCAGCCATTACATGTTAGCCATAGGATGAGGCATTTCTACGTGTTTGGACACGGAAAGACCTTCTACAAGTATTGTGGAGTGAAAAATTCAAGTTGTAGATGAAATACGCAGCACAAGCACACACCAACAACACTCCATTATACTTGCATGCAGGTTCCTACATCTACATGTAAACACAAAGCAAAGGGTCTTGGAGGTAGAAACCATGTCAGTTACTCTCACTTCCTCAGAGAAGCGAGGAGTGACTGGAACTGGAGGTGGGTGTCAAAGGAGACTTCAGCTTTATCTATAGTATTTGTTCACAAAGAGAATGTGTTATTTATACAATTAGAAATTAACTTTTTAAAGCTGCTTAAGCAAGATGATGCTAACACACCCCATTTGAAGTAAAATGAAGGAATTTACTTTTCCCTAACTAGTGGTTCTTAAATGGGCAGTCTCTCCATCAGAAGGTCTTTGGAAATGCCTGGGAACATTTTATGGATGTCACAAATTCTCCTGGGGGCTACTGGCATTTAGTTCCCCAGGGATGGGGGATACGAAATGTCCTATCATGTGGGGGAAATCCTACGCCACAAAGTAGTATCTCTGCCCAGAGGCCAACAGTGGCCCTAGTGAGAAACTGCACAAAAATTTGGGTTGGTCATATTAGCAAATTCATCTATTGCTGCCAGGGGTGGTAGCTCACACCTGTAATCTCAGCAGTTTGGGAGGCTGAGGTGGAAGGATTGCTTATGGCCAGGAGTTCAAGACCACCCTGGCCAACACAGTGATACCCCATCTCTATAAAAAAAAATAAAGGAAAAATATATATTAAAAATTCACCTATTACCTATAATTAAGAGGTATTTTTCTGTCTTTGATTCAAACTACTGAGATGCCCACCACATGTTCTGTCTTTCTGTATAAAACAGTAAATTTTGGTCGAGAAGTAAATTTTGGTCAGGAGAAGCAAATAGAAATCCATGTCAATTGCTCTCAGTGGGAAGCCTGGGTTTTAATGGAGTCATTGGCTTAGGTTTGACACCTCCCATTTAGAGTATGTGATTATTTCTAAGAATAAAGGTTGTCTAGGCACCAGCCAGTCCCTTTGTACATTGCTAAGACTTTAAGACAAATGTCCCATCGGCCAGCAGTCAGGCAAGACTGAGAGCCTTCAAAGGAAAGCTGGGAGGGGCCCTTCTCCAGTGGTTAGCAATTCTAACACAGGACTGTCTGCTTTCAGACTACTAGCTCTCAGAAAGCAGCTTTCAACTCACAGGAGTAAGAGAGAGAAAGGTGATGATAGGTAAAACAGAAAGAGTATGTGGTATTTTCCCCTTCAATATCATACCCTTTGACAGTATTGTGGTTCATACATTCAATACATATTTATTGAGCATCTACTATGTGTCAGCATTGTGATAGGTGCTGGGGCGTAGTAGAGAACGAGATGTATACTCTTGCATTCTAGTGGAGAAGGCATAATAAACAGAAACACATAAATCAGGTCATTTTAAATAGTGGTTACCGTGTAATGAAACAGCATGGGGATGTGATTGATAGAGACTAGTGAGATCAACGTACCATGGAGAGTTAAGCAGAGACCTCTCCGGGAGGTGATCTGAGGCTAGCTGGGCCATGTTGTGGGAATAAGAATTGTGCTGTCGGTGGTCAAGGTGGCAGCAATGGAAGGCGTGTGACTGTTTCTGTCTCTTTCACCCCAGCCCAGGGCATCATGCAGCCTGCAATAGCAGATGCAGTCCTGATCTTGTAGGTTATCTGTGCTCCAGGGCTGGGAAAAATTATGAGAAACATTCACATTTCTTATTTTGTTTTCCAGCCATCTAAGCCCAGGCTTTCAGCTGCATCTCAGGCCAGGATTTCATCTATATCTAAGGAAGTTGATTTCATTTGTTCTAGAGGTATAGGACTAGAGTTTGCTGGTGGATAACTGGCATGGGACTTTAAAAATTACTGTTACTTAAAAACACTTGTATAGCAACTACTTTGTATCAGACACAGTTCTAAACACTACGAATATTAAGTCATTTAGTGCTCACGACAAATCTACATAACAGGAGCAGACAACTATTATCCTTAGTTTATGAATGAGGGACAGTGAGGCTGTTTCTCTAATGAAGGCCTTCCAGCCAAGCACCCTTTCCGGGGATATGTGGTGTGGTTCTGGCTGAAAGGTAGCACCAGCATTGGGTGGGGCAGACCTGGCAGAGGTGGCGGCAGCAGAGGTGGTAGTGTCAGAAGTGCAGATTCTTGACCTGCTCCAGAGCTACTGAACCAATTCTGTGCTCCGTCGGTGACTGTGATGGATGGCCAAGTTTAAGGGCCAGTGATCTAGTCCATCTTTTCATTTTTAGAAAGATGGTCTGAAAGAGCAGCCTTCCATATCTAGCTAATTGTTCAAAATCAGGTGTTTTATTTTTATGCACCCTTTCCCCTTCTTTGTTAAAGTTCACTTCTCAGGTAGAGGAACTGAGCACAGCAGGGTTAGAATCAATCCATTAATCGGGGGTCATTACAGCAGGATGTAGTGCATAGTGGGGTGGGGCTGGGATATGTGGTGACAGGGGCTGGGGAAGGGACGGGGGAAGCACTGCAGACCACAGGCCAGTGTCCCTGCCCGAGAATGTACCTCATCTCCATGTGCGAGAAGGGGAGAGGGACAGACAGGGACACTGTCCTCTTACGGTGACATATCCCACGTACAGCTAACCTATGGCAATTTAACCATATATCCTTGCTAGGGAGAAAGGAAGGAAGAGAAGGAAGGAAAGAAGAAGGAAGGAAAGAAGGAAGGAAGGAAGGAAGGAAGGAAGAAAAAAGGGAGAGAGGGTGAGATAAAGGCAGGCAGGCAGGTAGGTGATTTAATGATGAAGGCATCCCTCTCACATTCCCGTGAGAAGGTACCTCAGAGAGAACCTGCATTTCCCTGGGGTTCTAGGTTACCATGGGCCTCTTTAGCACTTATCTTTTTTTTTTTTAACCTGAGAAGGAATCTGAAGATTTTTCATAAAACATGATCCTGAATGCAAACCAACCACATTGCCTGGTTGTCAGCCAAAACACATAGTCTGTCTAGTGCTAGAAGAAAATGACTGTATTAAGCCTCCTGAGAGATGTATGCGACCCATTCTTCATGGGTGATTTAAAGGATTTTCGGGAGACATTTTCATTCCATGTATTTCACTGTGTGTGCTGACTTCAGATACTACCTTTTATGTAAGAGGCAACCATACTTAGTATGAAGGCCTATTTTCTGACTTTCTGTGTTGTCAAAGCTGAAAAATTGGCCAAGCAGATTCCATCCTAAGCTGTAAGATCCACGCTGTGAGGGGGAAACTAGACTGCGGCCCTAGGAGGAAGCGAGAGCCTTGCAATCATGGGTGGAAGCTGCCTGTGAAAGCATCCATTGCAGCATTACTGTGCTTACACAGTGAGGGAGTGCTCCAAAACCCTGCAGACTGCAGGGCCAGGTGTCTCTGGGTCTGTGAGGGTGCTAGGCAAGGGGTCAGTGCAAGGCTGGGCACTCTTTCCCCACCCACCCTGCCCTTGTCTTGGCAGCCTGAGCTCTACTCATCCACCCTCTGCATCCAGCCCTGTCGGTGCTTCCTGACCCTGTAGTAACCCTTTCCTCTCACTGATTAGGCAGGGAGTGGACGCAGCAGGGGCTGTGCCCGGTCGACCCGAGCCTCCCTCTCACAAATGTGATCTGACTGGCAGGCCATCTGTGGCCGGCCATCCAGATGGCAGCAGGCTCTGGAGCCATGAGGTCCTGTGGACTCTGGGCTGGTAGATGCCAAGCACGGGAGAGTCACGGCAGAGACAGGCAGACAGAAGCAGGGTGAAGTGGGCCTGGAGTGAGCAACCAGCCATGTGAGTGACTCTCCCGTGCTGGTTTCCTGCGCCTGGCTGAGCCTGAATTGCTGTCCTAGGTCTCCTTTACCTATAACCTCATGCCAGACCCAGTCGCCTATTCATTGAGCTAGTAGGCAGCACTGGAGTCTGTCTCCTGCATCCAAACGACGCTTTTCTGGAGAAAACAAGGAGGCTGGGCTTTACACTGTCCCCTGGGGCCCTCAAATGCCTGCTAAGGCTTTTACAAAGGAGCCAGGTCTCTAACCCCTTGTGGAACTCACTGTGGAGCTTCAATCACTTGTGACCTCTTGTGACCCAAAACGCAAACTTCCAGAATTTACATGATCTTGGCAAGTTCATTGTTTAAGAAACCCCTTTCTACAGGACAGGTATTATTTTCCTGGACCATGTAAAGTGCCCACACTTGTTCTCTATCCTTCCTTTTCTGATGAGTTATCTGTGCCACAGACATGCTTGCCAACGTCAGGTATGAATTTCCCCTAGGTTATCAATTAGGCGTAGAAACAATAAGAGTGGTTTCCAGTGGTTTTCAAATTTTCAGCACGGAATCTCTTTTCTTAAGCTAATGTGACTTGAAACCTCAGTAGAGAAGAGATATAAGCAGAGCTGCCCTGTGCGTTTCTTCTTTCGGCCTCCCTCCCCTACTTCATCTGCAGGAACGAGCATTCAGGGCATTGCTCAGGGCGGCAGATCGTTTCATCCTTATCTAGAGCAAATATCATAGAACACCCATTACATATTATAGCCCCTTCCAAGCTCTGGAAATACAGCAAAGTACAAGACACATTCCCAACATAAAGGAAAGGTGCCCGGAGAGAGCCCTTGCCAAGTGTGGAGGTGCTACTAGGGCTGCGGGGCTCAGAGCTGGGAGGAGTTGCCAGGGGCTACAGCAGTTGGGGAAGGGGCCACTGCCACCCAGTATTGTGGGATTGGAGCAGAATTTCAATAGGTTTACATAAAAAGAGAAGGTGAAGTCTGAGGGGTGAGGGTGGGGGTGCATGCAGACAAGAGGAGAAATGTGAGCAAGGGTGGAACTGTCTAGGCGTGCTCAGGGAATGGCCAGCTGATGAATTTGGTTGGAGTAGCAGGGCACTCTCAATGGGAAAATAGGAAGAGGCGAGAATTTGAATGTCAGGCTAGGAAAATTCAACTCATTTCAGAGACCATCAAGAGCCCTGAATGATTCAATTTAGGAAGAAAAAGCAAAACAAGATAAGGTGCAAAAATGAGACATCAAGCTGCTCCGCTGTGATGTTTGACATGAATCTGCAGGAAAGGCCAAGGGTCAGAAAAGGAAACGCTGGTGACACAATTCCCCGCTGCTGACCCTCTTCCCCAAAGGGTCACACATCTTCCAGACTGAAGGCAAGCACATTATCTTCTACTTTTTTTGTCAGGCATCAGAAAGCACAGTGACTCATTTGAAGTCCCCCAGCCAAGGAGCCCCAGGGGCCCTGACTCACAGGCCTTCCCAGAAGAATCCTCTCCAAGCACAGACGTGTGATCTCCAGACACTTGTTCATCGGCTGGCGAAAGCAGCCTCCTGGCCAGATCAGTGCTGCTTAGATCTTTCTTCTTCCGCTCAAACCCGTGAACGGGAAACAGCTGAACTCTCTCCCAGCCTCAGGCTCAGCCTTGGTTTCAGGCTCAGCCTCAGCTCTGCAGCCAAAGGAATCCAGAGAATGGCCCCGTGTTTGAAGCCTCTCTTAAAACCACTGAAGCAAACACAAATACCTATGCAAAAATACAGTAATTCCTTCTCATTTGTGTGTGAGCAATAAAAACAAAACAAAACAAAAAACCCAGACACAGTCATTCTCGAAGCAGGCATAGGCATCAGCCGCAAAGGTGAAAGCTGTACTCGGGCTACAGACTTCCATGGGGAAGACAATGTAAGACAGTCCCTCATTATACACAATTTGATGGTGACCCATTTGGGCTAGCCAGCTCTCTTCTCTGTCTCTCTCTGCTACATAATCAACAGCCTGAATTTGTCTAGTAGTTGCCTAGAGTGAAACAGATTCTCCATGTGGGAACATAACCAAGGCCTTTGCCCAATCACCCCAGGGGTCTCAGCCATGTCTTTCCACAAGGCACACATCCACCTGTGTCACCCATTTCATGGTGCATGCACCAACAGAAAAGCAAATGAGATATTTAGAGCTGATGTCATGACTCATGCGATGGAGTTGGAATTGAAGATCTTATAAGCAAAAGTTCAAAGAGATGCTGCTACTAAGAAATAATATTTGAGTTCACAGAGGAACTCTACCTATTTCTTCTCTTTGATCCTTATAAAGATCTGGAGGCATGGGGAAGGTACGTGTCCATTTTCTGTCGCTTACAACAGAATACTTAAAACTGGGTATTTTATAAGGAAAGAAATGTATTTCTTATAGTTATGGAGGCCAGGAAGTTCCAGGTTGAGGGGCCACATCTGGTGAGCACCTTCTTGTTGGTGGGGACTCTCTGCAGAGTCCTAGGGTGGCACAGGGCATCGCGTGGTGAGGGGGCGGAGCGTGCTCACAGGCTAGCTCAGTTCTCTTCCTTGTCTTGTAAAGCCACCAGTTCCCCTCCTGTGATAACTCATTAACCATTAATCCATGAGTGGATTAATCCACTTATGAGGGCAGAGCCCTCATGATCCAATCACCTCTTAAAGGCCTCACCTCTCAATACTGCCCCTTTGGGGATTAAGTTTCCATGCGAATTTTGAGGGGAGCATTCAAATCACAACAGTGTGTTTGGGCAGGGTGGTGAGAACAGAAGCATAAAGAGTCTGAGTGTCTGACACAAGCTCCCTGAACAAGGCAGGGCCTGGACACACTCTCATCCTGGTCTGGTTTCAGAGGCTATGTTCTTTCCAAAACTCCATAGGGTAGACGAGAATGACATCATCAGAAAAGGGACAAAGAGGGACATGGCCAGCCACCATACATCCCCCATCAGTGGAAGAAGGCCTTCTGGCAAGTGGGTTGCAATGGACTTCCCAGCACCTTGCTCAGAATTTCCAGGAATCTGTTCCCAAGGCTCTGGGGGCCAAGGGCAGAGGATGTTCCATGGTACCCTTAGTCAAGGAAGCAAATCAGCTGCAACTGCAGCCAGTGACTCAGCACTGATGGGAAAGCTGTCAGCTGGAAGCCGGGCCAGACACACTCCCTTAGGTCACTGGCTACAGTCAACACTGGACGCGTCCACCTCCCAGTGCCCATTTCGACTCCAGAGGAAGGAGCTCTTCAAACAACCTCCTGGTGACTGTGCCGCCTTTCTTCCACAATAAATATGTCATCTCTCCTTCATTATTTTATATATATATAAAATACATGCATACATAAATATATAGCATTACATATATTATATATAAATTATTACTACATGATTTATATAACATATATAAATTATTATATAATATTGTATATAAAGTATTATATAATATATAATATATAAATTACTACATATTATATATAATAATTACTACATAATTTATATATATTATATGTAATGTTATAGTACATATGATAATGTATACATTACAGTATAACAATGTATTATTACTACATAATTTATATATAATATTTAGTATATACATTAATTTTTTATAGAGGCAAGGTCTCACCATGTTGCTCAAGCTGGTCTTGAACTCCTGGGCTCAAGCAATCCACCCACCTTGGCCTCCCAAAGTGTTGGGATTACAGGCGTGAGCCAATGTGCCCGGCCAGCCTTCATTATTTTTCTATTCCAACTAGTTTTCTAAAATTTTCTGATTAAAAAAAATCCAAACAGTACCAAAGACTGTACAATGAAAAGCAATAGAGGTTGAAGTATAGGATTCTAGTCTTTGACACATACATGTAATGCAGTATCTGGAAACTTCCATTTTTGCAAGATGAGAAAATTAACCTTCCATTTCTGCTCTCCTCCCCTGTCCCTAACCTCTGGGTCCCTTAATATCACTGCTACATGGCACCACAGTTTATAACTTGAATGTCTTGCCCTAGAAATATAATTCTTTGTGATTATATAGCTTCATTCTTAAAATTAAAAACAAACAAGTGGCATGTATAATACTCTGATTATGGCAGTATTATTCTTTCCAGAGGCAAGAGGAGACCCTCAAAGAAATGCGTGCGGTCATGAGTCACTAAACATGTACTGATCCAAGGGAAATAAAATTCAGCTGGGAGAAGGACGTGGGAAGGGATGGAGTGATGTATTGAAGTTATTTTTCCTCAGCATGTTAAAGGCATTTCTCTAATTCCTATCATTGAATGGCATGAAGGATGGAAGGAACACAGTCAGGGACCTTCCTTCACACCGACCATGTGCTGGGCATTATGGTAAGTGCTTAAGAAGCATATAAAGAATGATTCTCACCTTCAAGGGGAAAAGACAGGAAAACCAGTGTACAGAAAGTGAAAGCTCCAACAAGGCGGGATTTTTTTCTCTTGTGGCTTGTTCACAGTTGTATTTGTAGTATTTAGACTAGCCAATTACTGAATGAAAGAAGAGTGCAGTGCCAGAGCTATGCATGGCTGCGGGAAGGGGAGACAGGCGGGGAGGAGCACCTATGAAAGCAATCAGGAGGAGGTCTGGAGGCCTCAGAGAATGCTCCCAAAGACAGCTTGGGTTTAATTTTGAAGACCAAGCAGGAGGAGGACATGGGAAAAAACTGGGAAATGGAATCCCCAGAAGTTTGGTGGAAGCAGAAGATGAGTTTGGAAACATTAAAGGATATGAGGAAGGAATGACAAGAGGGGCAAGAAGGGTCTTGTATGCCAGGCAGAGAAGCCTGGCTGCATTCCACGGGTGACAGAGCACCTCAGAGGGTTGTCAGCACCGGAGTAGTGCGGTCAGGCTGTGTTTTAGAGACTCTCTGTGTGGGCAGTGAGAGGGTTACCCAGGGGCTGGAGGAGTCCAGGGAGGGGCTCTGTGATGAGACATGATAAGAAGCTGGCTAAGGTACTGAGGTTGGAGGGAAGGGCCTAGATCCAGGAAACATTTAGGAGGTAGAATGTGCACACAGTTTGGTAGCTGAGGGGCTTTCTGGGATGGATAAAAAGTCCAGGGTGAGTTTCTGATCTGAGTAAATGAGAGGATGGTGATATCATTCACAGAAAGAGAGATTAAGAAAAGAGCAGTGGTTTCAACAAGTTTTGAGGAGGTGCTAAGTGCCATTGCAGATGTGTTGTGCATGTGGGGTACTCAAATGGCGATGGCTGTAGACGGATGGATCTATCTCTAGATCTGAGAGTCGTTGGCAAGTAAGTGGTAGATGAGGCTGAGGACAGAAAACTGTAGGGTATAATGTACATGAAACTGTATGAGAAATACCACCTTTAAGCATGGATAGACATACAGAAGTCCATGAAGGAGACTGGAAGGAGGTGAACTGCGAGAGAGGGTGTCACTGTTTCTGTGCAGCGGTGTGCGAATGAATGAATGATGAATATATGTGTATGTGAAATGATTAATTACCTTACCTTTTCTTCTGGCCTTCCCACCTTGAACTTCAAGCATTAGACTATACAACCAGAATCTTTCTCCATTAATCTTGGTGCAGCAGCCACCAGAGGCATGACCTAGTTCTGCATGTGGTTATAAAGTGTCTCAAGGGTTTTCAGGAAAGATGGCAAGACACAGAGTCTCAGTAGTTTTCCAACCAGTAGTTTCTCTGGCAATTAGCTTTATGCATTTTAGAAATAAACTTTCTATTTGACAGTAGTTTTTAGAATTTGAGAAAAGTTGAGAAGACAGTATAAAGAATTCCCGTATACTCAATACCCAGTTTCCTCTATTATTCATGTATTACACTAGCATGGTGCATTTCTTATAACTAACAGGCCAATACAGATATAGTATTATTAATTAAAGTCCAAGCTTTATTTTGTTTCCTTAGTTTTTAACTAGCATTCTTTTTCTGTTCTAGGAAAGCATCCAGGTGACCACATTCCATTTGCTTGTCATGTCTCCTTAGGCTCCTCAGGCTTTGACAGTTTCTCACACTTTCCTTGTTTTCTTGATGGCCCAGACAGTTTTGAGAAGTGCTCCACAAGTGTTTATAGAATTTCCTTCAATTTTAGTTTGACAATTTTCTCAAAGTTGGACTGGGGTCATGGGTTTAGGGGACAAAGACCACGGAGGTAAAGTGCCATTTTCATCACATCCTATCAAGGTACAGACCATCAACATCAGTCATCACTGTTGACACTGACCTTGATCACCTGGCTAAGATAGTGTTTGCCAGATTTCTCTTTTCCCCCCTTTCCATACTGTACTCTTTGGAAGGAAGTCTATGTGCGGCCCACACTTAAGGAGTGGGGAGTTATGCCCCACCTCCTTGAGGAAAGAGGCAGTTAGCTTTTTAAATCTCACCCTGCCTTTTATGGGACCTTTTATGGGACTTAATATTTCTAAATGTATCAACTTACACCTCAAAAACTACATCACAAGATTTTAAAATGCAGGTAAAGTGACTTCCCTTCAGGCATGGAGGTCCCCTTTGAAGGAGCCTAGAAGGATGCCTCCTTGTCCAGGGGTCCATCTGGCAAAGCCTCACCCTTTGTCCGTCCTGCTGGTGCCATGAATGAGCATGGCCTCACTGAAAAGTCAGGAATAAGTGACACCACCCCTCTCAAGAGGGAGGAATTAGAAAGGAAGTACTCGAAAAGAATAATGATGCAGAGGATCTTTTCATTGTGTTATAGATAAAGTCTTACTTTGTTCCAGAAACAACACTTTGTTCCTATAAACCAAGAGTATCATTGTAAAAACACAACATGATCAAGGATTGCATCACTTCAAAGAGAATTAAGGCACAGAGTTTCACACTGAGACTATATTGAAAAGGATTATTATTTAAAGATACTGAAACTCCAACAAGAATAATTGTCATGTGAGTTAGGAAACATAGTACTTGCGTCTTAGCACGATAAGTGTTTACAACTTAATAAAACATTATTGCACTCTGATAAGATAACACCTTAACTCCCTGCTTTGGTCCCCTCCAGTGGCTGTTTCCTGTCTCCCACCCTGCTCCCCTGCAACCCCTTCTGCCTCTCCATGGGTTGGGCGGAGCAAGGAGGAAACACACATTAACTGCTTTTCTCTCATTCTCTTTTCCTCCTTATTGCCTGGACTTTGAAGTTCAATGTCATGTAAACATTAACTTGCTTCTTAAATAAAGCTGCAAAGAGCAAACTGTAGTCTGAGCAGATGATTTACCTCAACATTTTCCCACGAGCTCTAATGATTCCGATTTCTTCTCTATCAGTATGTCTCTATCTCACAGAATTACTTTGAAATAGTCTTAACTTATCAGTATTATTGTTTCTACTTTGGTGTTGGCATGTTTTCCAAAGAATGCCTCTTCGAGATGATTTTAGATAGTAATGTCCACTGAGTTTAAAAAACATTGTTAATTTTTTTTAATTAAAGAAAAAACATGTTAAATAGCAGCACAGTTGGTAAAAGATGGGCAAAAATTATACTGGCTGAAGTTTGGGACTCACTGGACACTTTCATTAGTCAGTTTCTCAAGTAAAACTGATTGTACAGGTAAAGCCTTAATCATCTTATAACTTTAGGAATAACCCACAGCAGCTAAGATGGTACATTGATTTGTTTTGGTAATCACCAGCCATGGTCTGCTTATATTACCAACAGTGTTTGTTGGTTTGTCTTTTATACAGCTGTGCTAATCATGGTAGTCTAAATTAGTCTAGCAGACACTTCAACTCACCAAACTATATGCTTCACTAATGCAATCTTTGCCAAGCTAGTGTTAAAAGGGAGGTTCTTCTGAATTTGCTTTAGAGATGTTTTTATATTTTCTCCTAGGTTACATTTTATTTTCCCCAAATTAAGGAAATACACAAATATAGTAACTTTTCCTAACCTTGAGGACTTTAATACACGTTGCTACCTGGGCTGGTGCAGAAAGGATCCCTTGGTCTTAAGAGCCTGACTCTGTACAAATTATATTTAATTACTTGCTTATATCTCCACTGTGGGTGGGTTCTTTTGCCATATATAGTGTATGTCATTTAAAGTTGGCTTGCTGGACCTGAAGTGTGTCAATGTATGATCTCAAATAAATGGACGATTGATACTAAAAAAACGCTAATTTTCTTAATCTTTTTTTCCCTGCACTGAGATGTTTTTCCTCGACAGACAAATATTTTTGAGCCTTTGCTAAATTACTATGTGGTTAATTTTGCTCAATGGCAGGAAGCTTAGATATTTGTAAATTTCCTCATTGCACCATTCCTGATTAGTTGACCTTTTCTAAATACCAAATGAACCAGTTGCAGTCAATTCTATCACCACCGTGATCAGCTTGCATTTATCCACAAAACACCTGTTTATCCACCAAAATAAAGTTCTTCATTGTTTTAATTCACTTTTGAGAACTGTCATAGACACAGAACAAATGGTTGTTAATGTTACCGAGTTTTGAATTTATCTTAAAATATGATCACCGCTGTTTACAGCTAACTTTCAAAGAATACCCTTTTTTGTTGTTATTCTGCTTGTCTACTATTATTTTATCTTTATAAATACACTCTTTATTTTACAAAGTGACTTAAATTGCTTTATTGATTCCAGATAGCAGGGGTAATATACCCAATCAACTTTGAAAACAAGACTGTTATCATCACATGATAGCTGAATAATAGATTGACACTTTTTGCATTCATACCCATCTCCAATCCCTTTTTCTTTCTCTTCCTCCCTCCTTTCCTCCTCTCTTTCTTTTCTTTCTTCATCAATTATTTATTGAGCATTGACGTGTTAGGCACTATGCTAAATGCTGGGGAATCAATAATAGATAAACTCTCGGTCTCCATGAAGCTTATTCTATTGATTTAAAATCTTTCCTATCTGTTTGTTCCAAGGGTCATTTGGAGAAAATACACTAGTGGAATTCATGGGAAAGAAAGCAAACGTAGACAGCTTTCACTAAGTTGGAGAAAAAGTATGTCACTAACCTTTAGCTGCTGCAGAGTAATCTTCTTTTCCAGCTCTGGCTACATCAACATTTCCTCTTTTTCACAAGAACTGGCTCTGGAAAGGGCATTCTTCTTCCTCTAGCATAAATAACCCTGGATGGGAATGTTTAGATGGATATCAGTTGGATGAAACCCAGGGCAGCAGAAGAGACCTCCTAGAAAACTCAAGTGCCCATATTCATTTGGTAGGGCTGCCTAAGGCCTTGGCTAGAGGGCTTCTGTAGAAAACCACAAATGCACAGGAAGAATTGGAGAAAATCAGATAAAGGCAAACCATTAAGTGACACATGTACAGAAGGGAAACAGTTAAGAATTAACTCAAATTAATTTAAGGCTACAAGAGCAAGTGGTGCAATGGCTTAGTTAATAAGAAGCTAGTCTCAAAAGCTAGGGCTTTTGAGCCAAATGACTAAAGGCCTTCGGAGCTCCCAAGAGGCAGGTGGCTGGACAATGGGACCTATCACAGAGAGAATCACAAATCATCATGGGGACTAGGAGTATGCACTGTACAATGGATGGAAACATTTGTTCACACATCCATCTACCCATATATATATATATATCTGTTGATAATCAATTCAGCAAATGCTTATTGATAACCACTGTTCTAGGTGATGGTGCTGGGGATACAGCAGTGAACATGACCCCATGAAGCTTAAAATTCAGCAACATGCAGGGGGCATGTTGAAAAATAAACTGGAATGTAGATAGGGGTTATACAAAGAAAATGACAATGTTGAAACTTGAATCTACTGAGTTTGGCTAGTTTCTTTGGAATACCAGGGCCCAAAGAACCTACCCCTTCAACCTTTTGCTAGTCTGAGGTTGTGTCCCTCTTCAATCTTTCTCTCAGCTTAGTAAGACCGTATAAGCATTGACATCTTTAGGCTCAGGTTCATCTATACTGAGGCTTCCAGTCCTGCCTTAACAGGGAACATGAAACCCCTGGATGTCTGCACTTGCCTAAGAATCAGCTTCTTGAATTTCAGATTTCTTTACTGTTTTTGACCTCTAAAAATTGAACTCAAGTCCCTGGCTTTCCCAGGCTCAATATTTATCCAATGTCCTTTGCTTAACTGATACCTATCAATCTTCATGACCCTACTCAAATCTCTAACCTGAAGAATTGGAGTTGGGGGTGTAACAGCCCACTCAGAATGTGTAGTAAGGGCAGTCAGTGGACAGAGGTGAGCAAACCCAAAACTGAGATGGATTAAACACCTGGAGGCCAGATCAGGAGGTGTAGATTACAGGCATCATAGTTTATGGAAAACACTTTTCTTCTAGAATACTCTCCCAGAAATAACTCACGCTGTATTGTGATTTGAAGACAGTTTAATGGTGAGAGTATGGGGCCTGTTTGTGAATAAAATCAGGGAAAATATTATTTGTTAATTCAGACAAAACAGAAGGATACAGGATGAATAACTACTTGTAGAAGAGTGATTGTCCTTGAAGAGTCTGGAAAAGCTAGGGAGGAAGGATTTATCACTGTGTCATCAGCACTGGTGGGATTGATGGATGGATGATTGACTGGTCTTCTTGTCCATTTGGAAGCCATGTCCTATAGACATGGACTATCATAATTCCATTCATTCATTCATTCTGTTTATTTTTTTGAGACGGAGTCTCACTCTGTTGCCCAGACTGGAGTGCAGTGTTGCCATCTCAGCTCACTGCAACGTCTGCCTCCTGGGTTTAAGTGATTCTCCTGCCTCAGCTTCTCAAGTAGCTGGGACTACAGGCACAAATCACCAGGCCTAGCTAATTTTTATATTTTAGCAGATATGCTGTTTTACCATGTTGGCCAGGCTGGTCTTAAACTCCTGACTTCAAGCGATCTGCCCATCTCGGCCTCCCAAGGTGCTGGGATTACAGGTGTGAGCCACTGCACCCAGCCTCCTTTTTAAATCTAGATACTATTTAATATAACTTGATAGATAAGACGCGATCCCTTTCCTCTTGGAGCTCCCAGTCTAATGGGAAATGCAGGGTTATACCCAACTAATTAAAATACTGTGGGTTGAGGTTTCTGACACAAGGTTCCTTGAGATCGCAAAGCAGAGGCAATCTAATGCTCTAACGCTTCCCAGGAAACTGACAGAAAGCATTCCTGAGGCAGTGACCTTTCGGTTGGACAAGAGTCTCAAGGGTCTTTCCAAGGTAGGTTGTTTTTTTTTTGTCTTTGCTTAGTTTTTCCTATGGGAAAAGATTGTTTAAAACTAATCTACCATGAATAGTTCAGTCTTCTTGAAAAATACAGTTTGCAGTATTAACCAGTGAATTCCAATTAATTACTTAGAACTAGTGCGGAAATTACTTACTTGGACCTGAACTGAAAAATATTTTTGAATCTACAATCCTTTAGCAGGAGTAGAAGATATGATAACTAAAAGACCCAGCCTAATTCTTTACCACCTTACTACTGGCAACTGGCTCAACTTAGGAACTTTTAGGGCTATGTAAGAGCAAGCTCCATACTTCCTAAACAACAAGTAAAAATGCGTATGGGAGTGTAGCAGGGGCCTCTTCCATACTTAAAGAAGGTACTTAGTTCCTAATAACAGTTAACTGGAGGACTTGAATTAACTTTTATTTTCCCAGGACCCTAAGCCTTTAGGCTTTCAGGCCTCTGGTAGGGCTGTCATAACAAAACACCACAGACTGGGTGACTTAAACAACAAAAAATTATTGTCTCACAGTCTGGAAGCTGAAAGTTCAAGATCAAAGTGTTGGCAGGGCTGGCTTCCTCTGAGGCCTCTCTTCTTGGCTTGCACATGGCCACTTTCTTGCCGCCTCTTCACATGGACTTTACTCTGCGCATCCACATCCCTAATGTGTCTCTTCTGTATACAAGTTTCTTTTTCTTATAAGGAGACCAGGCATATTGGATTAGGGACCGCCCTAATGGCTTCATTTTAATTTAACCACCTCTTTAAAAGCCCTACCTCCAAATACTGTCATCTCCTGAGATATTGGAGACTAGGGCTTCAATCTATAAATGTTGAGGAGATACAATTCAGCACATGACAGCCCCTCTTTGCACATTCGTGCTCTCTGATTGCCCTATGATTCATTGTGTGGACAACTGCACGAACCTCTAAGGAAGCCAGTGACCACAGGGTTCTCTACTTCTTAAAAGAATGCCCACTTCATACTAAGAGAGAAGTGGGGGATTTTTGGGACCTGCATGCCTTATGCGTACCTGCACTCGACTGCAGAGTGAGCCTCTTTTCATGACCTCCCAGGATCTGGGACAGCTTCCTGAGTTTTATGAGAGACATCATGAGTTTCTATTAGAAGCAGCTGAAATGTCCATTTTGTACCTCAGGGGCGCATAGGAAACATGCAGACCATTGACCATCAAGAGGCTTCAGACTAAGGAGTCTTCGAAGAGCTCAGGCTGCTTTGTAGAAGCAAAATACAATGTAATAATAGAGTCAAGATGAGAGGAAGTAAAAGAACTCCGCAAGGCACAGTTAGTGCCAGCCTGAAAATCAATGCTTCCCGTTTGCAAACCAACCTCATTCTCCTGAGGGGCCCGGTCAGCATGAGCAGCTCCTTTTTGCCAGTGGCTCTAGGTCAGTTGGCTGAACACCAGTTGTTTCCATTTTACGTGTGTAGTCCCTGCCAGTTACACCCCTTCTCTTCGTGTACCTCTAAGTTTCTTCAGTTGTTTTCAATCCCTCTCATTTGTTTTTATTTCCGCCAATCCCTCTAAGTGTCTTTTAGCTCCTCTCCCCTTCTCCCAATCAATCCTAGTTCTTCCAAATCCCTCCTGGCCCCACACATTGCTCCCTTTACATTCCTGTCCTTTAGTACCTCTCATTGCGTCCATTCCCCTAGCTCCTCCCACTCTTTCCCAGCTCCTCACTATCTCAAAGTGTACACATGCATTTTAATGTTGAAAAAGGGGGCCAAATTGCCTACCACAGATGCTGTATCAGTTTATATGTACATCAACATTAAAGTCAATGAAAAGGCTTGACCTCAGAAATATCTTCAATAACGTTATTACTCTCTAACAATCTGATAATGTGCTTTGTGAAAATAAATACCTTACTGCTACTTTATTTTGTATATTTTAAAAATATTAGTAATGTTGAAAAATGCTGTTATATGTTGGTTGGCCAACTGTGTTTCTGATTCTGTAATTGCCTGTAATACGGTTTGGCTGTGTCATCACCCAAATCTCATCTTGAATTCTCATGTGTTGTGGAAGGGACTTGGTGGGAGGTAATAATAGAATCAAGGGGGTAGGTCTTTCCCATGCTGCTCTCATGACAGTGAGTAAGTCTCATGAGATCTGATGGTATTATAAGGGGAGTTTCCCGGCACATGCTCTCTCTTTTCCTGCTACCATCCATGTAAGATGTGATCTGTTCCTCCTTGCCTTCAGCCATGATTGTGAGGCCTCCCCAGCCATTTGGAACTGTAAGTCCATTAAACCTTTTTCTTTTGTAAATTTCCCAGTCTTGGTTATGTCTTTATCAGCAGTGTGAAAATGGACTAATACAGTAAAGTGGTACCAGTAGAGTAGGGGCATTGTGAAACCATACCTGAAAATGTGGAAGTGACTTTGGAACTGGGTAACAGGCAGAGATTGGAAGTTTGGAGGGCTTGGAAGAAGACAGAAAAATGTGGGAAGTTTGGAACCTCCTAGGGACTTGTTGAATGGCTTTGACCAAAATGCTGATAATGGTATGGACAATGAAATCCAGGCTAAGGTGGTCTCAGAGAAGAGAAACTTGTTGGGAACTGGAGCAAAGGTGACTCTTGTTATGTTTTAGCAAAGAGACTGGTAGCATTTTGCCTCTGCCCTAGAGATCTGTAAAACTTTGAACTTGAGAGAGATGATTTAGGGTATCTGGTGGAAGAAATGTCTAAGCAGCAAAGCATTCAAGAGGTGACTTGGGCACTGTTAAAGGCACTCAGTTTTATAATGGAAGCAGAGCACAAAAGTTTGGAAAATTTGCATCTTGGCAATGTGATAGAAAAGAAAATCCAATTTTCTGAGGAGAAATTGAAGCCCGCTTCAGAAATTTACATAAATAACAAGGAGCCACATATTAATCCCCAAGACAATGGGGAAAATGTCTCCTGGATATGTCAGAGGTCTTCACAGCAGCCCCTCCCATCATAGGCCTAGAGGCCTAGGAGGAAAAATTGGTTTTGTGGGCCAGGCCCAGGGTCCCCATGCTGTGTGCAGCCTAGGGACTTGGTGCCCTGTGTCCCAGTTGCTCCAGCTGTGGCTGAAAGGGGCCAATGTAGAGCTCTGGCTGTGGCTTCAGAGGGTGCAAGCCCCAGGCCTTGGCAGTTTCCACATGGTGTTGAGCCTGTGAGTACACAGAAGTTAAGAACTGGGGTTTGGGAACCTCTGCCTAGTTTCAGAGGGTGTTTGAAAACACCTAGATGTCCAGGAAGAAGTTTGCTGCAGGGGTGGGGCCCTTATGGAGAACCTCTGCTATGGCAGCGCAGAAGGGAAATGTGGGGTAGGAACCCTCACGCAGTCCCTAATGCAGCACTGCCTAGTGGAGCTGTGAGAAGAAGACCACCACACTCCAAACCCCAGAATAGTAGATCCACCAACAGCTTGCACCATGCACCTGAAAAGCTGCAGATACTCAATGCCAACCTGTGAAAACAGATGGGAAGCAGGCTATCAACTGCAAAGCCACAGAGGTGGAGCTGCCCACGACCATGGGATCCCACCTCTTGCATCAGTGTGACCCAGATGTGAGACATAGAGTCAAAGTAGATCATTTTAGATCTTTAAGATTTGACTGCCCTGCTGGATTTCAGACGTGCATGGGGCCCGTAGCTCCTTTGTTTTGGCCAATTTCTCCCATTTGGAATGGCTGTATTTACTCAATGCCTGTACCTTCATTGTATCTAGGAAATAACTAACTTGCTTTTGATTTTACAGGCTCATAGGTGGAAGAAACTTGCCTTGTCTCAGATGAGACACTGGACTGTGGACTTTTGAGTTAATGCTGAAATGGGTGATTACTTTGGAGGACTGTTGAGAAGGCATTATTGGTTTTGAAATGTGAAGACATGAGATTTGGGAAGGGCCAGGGGTGAAACGATATGGTTTGGCTCTGTGTCCCCACCCAAATTTCATCTTGAATTCCCATTTGTTGTGGAAGGGACTTGGTGGAAGGTAATAGAATCATGGGAGCAGGTCGTTCTCATGCTGTTCTCATGATAGTGAATAAGTCTCAGGAGATATAACAGTATTATAAGGGGAGTTTCCCTGCACGAGCTCTCTCTTTGCCTGCTACCATCCATGTAGGACGTGACTTTTTCCTCCTTGTCTTCAGCCATGATTGCAAGGCCTCCTCAGACATATGGAACTAAAAGGCCATTAAACCTCTTTCTTTTGTAAATTGTCCAGTCTTGGGTATGTCTTTATCAGCAGTGTGAAAACAGACTAATATAGCCTGTTAATATTCTTTGTCCATTTTTCAATTGGGCTGCCTTTTTCTTACTGATTTATTTTTTATTTATCTTGTGAATATTTTTCTTTTACATATACCTTATTTTCTAACTAGGCTGAGACAGATTGAACATTCCTTAAAATGCTGTTATGCAGACATAAGGGAATACTGGTCAACAAATATTTTGCAGAAATGTTCAAAAACTGTTAAAAGAGTTCCATCCAGTATGAATTGCCAAAAACCTCATAAATAGGTAAAAGGAGCAAGTAAATGTGAATTGGTCAATCATTGAATTGGCTTTTAGCAAATGAGTCTATTTTACCAGCATATCTTCTCAAATACCTCAAAATATGACTACATTTCTTTGTTTTATATGTCCATTTTCCCCTCATATTCATTACCTTTATTTCCTTCCTTCTTTAATCACATAGGCTATATGTTTTATTGTGGAAATTATTTAAATATATATAGGCAATTGTAGCAGGCATTTTTTTTTTGTGCTTACCTAATAGTTATGCCCTGTCTTCCAAGTTGGCAAAGCCCAAATTTTGTTCAAGTATCTACTAATCTTGTTAATGGAATTATTTAATTCTCTAATGTTATCACAGGAGCTAGGTGTGGTGTCATTCTCCTGTATGCCCAGCTACTCAGAAGGCTGAGATGGGAGGATCACTGGAGCCTAGGAGATTGAGGCTAGAGTGAGCTCTGATTACACCACTGCATTCCAGCCTAGGTGACAGAGCAAGACCCTGTTTATAAAAAAATAAAAATAAACATAATTTTATTATAGCTCATGTACCTTATTCAAAATGCTTGGGACCAGGAATATTTTGGATTTTTTCAGATTTTTGAATATTTGCATTATACTTACCAGTTTAGCATCCTTAACCTGAAAATCCAAAATCCAAAATGCGCAGTGAGCATTTTCTTTGAGCATCACGTGGGCACTCAAAAAGTTTCAAATTTTGGAGCATTTTGGGTTTCAGATTTTGCAATTAGAATAGTCAACCTGTATCAGGTTTATGGATTTCTAAAAGTTACATTAATAGAAGGAAATTTGTCCTTGATTTATAAATTTCTAAGAGTTAAGAGAAAGGAAAGGAAAGTAACTTTGTTTTCCTAGCCCCAAGGCTCTTTGGTGAGAGGAAGGGACCCTGGAACCACGTTGGGTGGTCACAATGGGAGCAGGTCCACTCATTCAACCATGGTGTAGTGAGGCCACCTTTATGCCTCTTGTGGGATTCCATTTAGAAAGTGCTCAGATGAATTGCTAAAGTGGTCGAAAGTGGAGTCAGGGTGTGGCAGCAACCCCACTATACATCTATTCATGAGGGCTTTTGGTGAGAGAATATGGCAGATAATGTATATATATGTATAACAAATTTTGATATCTTGCCTGACCCTAGGTGAGAGAGAGACTGCACCAGAATCTATTGAAATTGTATATGTGGCGGGAGGTCTGGAGGCTCTCAGGTTTCAAAAACAGGTATGGTGGCTTGCACTTATAATTCCAGCAACTCGGGAGGATCACTTGAGGCCAGAGTTTGAGACCAGTCTGGGCAATGTAGTGAAACCCTATCTCTAAAAAATAGAAAAGAATTAGCCAGGGATGGTGGCATGCACCTGTAATCCCAGCTACTCAGTAGGCTGAGACAAGAGAATTGCTTGAGCCCAGGAGTTCAAGGCTGTAGTGAGCTACAATTGTGCCACTGCCCTACCACCTGGGTGACAGAGCAAGACCCCATCTGTTGAAAAAAAAAAAGTCACAAATACGTTGTAGAGACAGACTGAGGAAGCTGTGAAATGTGCAAAAAATTTTTTAGAGCCAAACAATGCATATTCAGGCCCAATATATCAAATTTTTCTTTTGCAAATCTCTTTAACTATCTGGCTTAATAAATGACAGCTGGGTTCTCAGCTTCTACATTCCTGTCTATCCTGATGCTTTAGTTATATGCAGAAAATTTAGTATATGCAGAAAATTTGACCTAACAGAGATAGGTAGTTGGAAATGAGGAGATTATTTTAACAGCTTTTCAGGCAATTGTGAATATTATTCTTGGACACTACGTCAAAACTCAACAAATGTATAGCTTGTTAACAATTAGAAGCAAAGTGGAATAACTTATTATTACATTAAAAATCCACTGGACTGTCTTGCAATTGGAACAGATTTTTCTTTTTTACCCATGCATCATGGTTTTGTACCATCATAAATAAAATACTGGCTCACTAAGTGTAGTGTTATTAAAATATGCCCACATATTCTTTGACACTCCTCACTGTAAGAGGTGGAGCTTAGGCCAGCTGGACGTGTTGCCTCATGCCTATAATCCCAGCACTTTGGGAGGCTGAGGTGAGCAGATTATGAGATCAGGAGTTCAAGACCAGCCTGGCCAACATGGTGAAACCCTGTTTCTACTAAAAATACAAAAAGTTAGCCAGGTATGGTGGTGGGCACCTATAATTTCAGCTACTCGGGAGGCTGAGGCAGGGGAATTGCTTGAACCCAGAAGGCGGAGGTTGCAGTGAGCTGAGATGGTGCCACTGTACTCCAGCCTGGGTGGCAGAGCAAGACTCCATCTCGGGGTGGGGGGGGGGGGGAAGAGGTGGAGCTTAATATTCCTGTCTTTGATTGTGGGCTATGCACAGTGGCTTGCTTCCGTCAGAGGGGTTTGAACCAGAGCAACTCCATCTTACACAGGGGCTGGGTAAAATAAGGCTTGAGACCTACTGGCTGCATTCCCAGGAGGTTAGGCATTCTAAGTCACAGGATAAAACAGGAAGTCAGCACAAGATACAGGTTGTAAAGACATTGCTAATAAAACAGGTTACAGTAAAGAAGCTGGCTACAACCCACCAAAACAAAAATGGCAATGAGAGTGACCTCTGGTCATCCTCTCTGCTACACTCCCACCAGTGCCATGACACTTTACAAATGCCATGGCAATGTCAGGAAGTTGCCCTATATACTCTAAAATGGGGAGGCAAGAATAATCCACCCTTTGTTTAGCATATAATCAGGAAATAACCATAAAAATGAGCAACTACAAGGAAGTAGCCATTATTTTATTCCTTTACTTAATACTGCCTATGGAGTAGCTGTTCTTTTATTCCTTCACTTTTTTTTTTTTTTTTTTGAGACAGAGTCACACTCTGTCACTAGGCACCAGGCTGGAGTGCAGTGGCCCGACCTCAGCTCACTGCAACCTCCGCCTCCTGGGTTCAAGCAATTCTCCTGCTTCAGCCTCCTGAGTAGCTGGGACTACAGGAACGCGCCACCATGCCCAGATAATGTTTTTGTATTTTTAGTAGAGACGGGGTTTCACCATGTTGGCCAGGATGGTCTCGATCTCTTGACCTCATGATCGGCCCGCCTTGGCCTCCCAAAGTGTTGGGATTATAGGCATGAGCCACCGTGCCTGGCCCACTTTTTTTTTTGAGACAGAGTCTCCCAGGCTGGAGTGCAGTGGTACTATCTTGGTTCACTGCAACCTCCGCCTCCTGGGTTCAAGAAATTCTTGTGCTTCAGCCTTCCAAGTAGCTGGGATTATAGATGTGTGCCATCATATCTGGCTAATTTTTGTATTTTTAGTAGAGATGAGGTTTCGCCACATTGGCCAGGGTGGTCTCGAACTCCTGACCTCAAGTGATCTGCCCTACTCGGCCTCCATAAGTGCTGGGATTACAGGTGTGAGCCACAGCACCCGGCCTACTCCTTCACTTTCTTAATAAACTTGTTTTCACTTTATAGACTCACCCCAAATTCCATCTTGCACAAGATCCAAGAACCCTCTCTTGGGGTCAGGACCCCTTTCTGGTAACACTTCTAATCAATAGAATGTGGTGAAAATCACACCACATGTCCTCACTCATAAGTGGGAGCTAAACAATGAGAACGCATGGACACAGGGAGGGGAACATCACACAATGCGGCCTGTCAGTGGGGTGGGGAACTAGGGGAGGTATAACATTAGGAGAAATAAATAATGCAGATGACAGGTTGATGGGTGCAGCATATCACCATGGCATGTGTATACCTATGTAACAAATCTGCACGTTCTACACATGCACCCCAGAACTTATAATTGAAAAAAAAAAAGAATGTGGTGGAAATTACAAAGCATGACTTCTAAGGGTAGATTATAAAAGACACTAAGGGTTCTATTGTGCTCCCTCTCTCTTAAATTACTTGCTCTGGGGGAAACTAGCTGCCATGTTGTGAAGATACTAAAAGCCCTGTGGAAAGGTCCATGTGGTGAGGAACTGAGGCCTCCTGCCAACAACCAGCAAGGAAATGAGGCGTCCTGCTAGCAGCCATGTATATAAGGCATCTTGGAAGCAGATCCTCTATCTCCAGTTAATCCTTTAGATGACAACAGCCAGCAGACACTTTGACTGCAACTTCAGGAGAAACCTGAAGTCAGAACCACCTGCTCAAATTCTTGACCCACAGAAACTGTATGATAAATGTTTATTTATTTATTTTTTGTGAAACGGAGTCTTGCTCTGTCGCCCAGGCTGGAGTACAGTGGCACTATCTCGGCTCATTGCAACCTCTGCCTCCTGGGTTCAAGCGATCCTCCTGCTTCAGCCTCCTGAGTGGCTGGAATTACAGGCGCCTGCCACCACACCCGGCTAATTTTCGTATTTTTAGTAGACGGGGTTTCACCACCTTCACCCGGCTAGTTTTGAACTCCTGACCTCTTGATCCCCCTGCCTCAGCCTCCCAAAATGCTAGGATTACAGGCATGAGCCACTGTGCCCGGCCTTGTTGTTTTAAGTCACTATGTTTTGGGATAATTAGTTATGTAACAACAGATATATAATACATGGAGTTATGCAGATCTTCCAAATGTTAGCACATTTCATTATTCAATATTTTTAAAAATCACATTTGTTAATACCATCACCAAGCTCATCAGAAAAACCTTTTAAGTATTGGGATGTTCTTTCTTTTCTGAGACAGAGTCTCACTCTGTCGCCCAGGCTGGAGTTCAGTGGCACAAACATGGCTCACTGTAGCCTTGACGTGCCAGGCTTAAGTGATCCTCCTGCCTCAGCCTCAGCTGAGACCATATGCACATGCCACCATGCTCAGCTAATTTTCGTATTTTTTTTAGAGATGGGGTTTTGCCATGTTGCCCAGGCTGGTCTCGAACTCCTGACCTCAAGCAATCTGTCTGCCTTGGCCTCCCAAAGTGTTGGGATTACAGAAGTGTGCCACCATGCCCAGCCTGGATATGTTTTTCAAAATTCTAAAATTTTTCTTGAAAACCCAAATTTTCTTACTGGCCTCAAATAATGTCAGTTGTTTCCCTTGAAGTGATTAGCTTATTTTCTTGAAAATGTCTATCAAATACCCGGGTCCAAGTAATCATACTATCAGTTGATCAAGCAAAAGAAGTGTTTTCCACGTATATTTATTGTAGTACTATTTACAATAGCAAAGACTTGGAACCAACCCAAATGCCTATCAATGATATACTGCATAAAGAAAATGTGGCACATATATACCATGGAATACTATGCAGCCACAAAAAAGAATGAGATAACGACCTTTGCAGGAACATGGATGAAGCTGGAAGCTATCATCCTCAGCAAACTAATGCAGGAACAGAAAACCAAACACCACAGGTTCTCACTCATAAGTGGGAGTTGAATGATGAGAACACATGGACACAGAGAAGGGAACGATACACCTTGGGGCCTGTCAGGGGGCGGGGTGTATTGAGGAAGGAAAGCATTAGGACAAATATCTAATGCATGCGGGGCTTGAAACCTAGATGACAGGTTGATAGGTGCAGCAAACCATCATGGCACATGTATACCTATGTAACAAACCTGTACATTCTGTACATGTATCCCAGAACTTAAAGTAAAAAGAAAAGAGTTTGCAAAAATACAATTAAAAAAAAGAGGTGTTTTCTGGACAAAGATCTAGTTCAGCTGGCAACTCAACGAAACACAGAACTGCTTTTCCTCAGGACATAATACCTTGGTGTGCAGCAGACTTGCTTTATGCACATTTCCCATTTATCACCCTAAATATTTAAATGGCTTGTAATCAAGGCTGAAAATGGAGTAACATGAATACTTTTTACAGCTTCATCAAGGACATTAAGTGGAACTGGCTTTCCCAACCCCTTCCCCTGCAAGTCTACTGCCGAAAAATGCAGTAACTGCCAATGTAGTTTGGTGCCACTGCCTTGAATCACACCAACGTGCCAGCAGTTTTACCTACGATTTTAAACGTAAATGTCACTACAGTGAAAAATGCAAATAAAACCTCTTATCACTGTGAAAACAGTTTTGACCTTGCAGATTCCCTAAAAGGACCTCAGGGACCTCCACAGGTCTACCCGAGTAGGAATTGTGGCAACATGGAGCAACACAGGAGAAGGGACAGGCACCTCAGAGAAGCCTGGACTTCATGCACCTGTCTGGTAGAAGACATTGAGTTACCAGTGGTTGTAGCTCCCCAGGAGCAGTTGTGATGCGGGACAGGAGAGCCACAAAGTGGGGCTTTTTCCTTGGCTTTGCCCAGGAAAGAATTCAAGGGCTCACTGGTGGCAGGGTAGACAAAAACAGCTTGATTGAAGTGGCAGTGTTACAACTCCATGACTCATCCTGCAGAGCAGGGCTACCCCATAGGCAGAGAGTAGCTGTTCAGGGCAGTTCTATGGTCATATTTGTACCTACTTTTAACTGCATGCAGATTAAGGAATGGCTTATGCAGAATTTTCTAGGAAAAGGGGAGTAACTTCCGGGTCATCGGGTCATTGTCATGAAAGGGACGGGAACTCCCGGGTGCTGCCATGGGCAACAACAACAAAGATGGGGCATGTCTTAGGGAAAGTTGCCTCTGCCCCATCTTTGTTTTAGCTAGTCGTCAATTTGGTCTGGTGCCTGAGCCCTGTCTCCAGAGTTGGGTCCTGCCACCTACCTCGGTTGGGGGAAGGGTGCAGTTCACTTAGGATGTTTAGAACAAAACTAAATTACTGTGGGTTGTGTCTCCGTAAAGTAACATAGCTCTGAAAAATGTGTTCTTCGCCTGCCTGCTTAGAAATATATACATTTTTTTCCTTTTGAACTAGAATAATCAATAATGATGTGTCCTTCCCTCTCACTCCCTTGCTCCTCACCCTAACCCTACCATTCTGTCCCAGTAACTTTCAGACCCTCATTCGTCCTGAAGCTCTCTATTAGTCCATTCCTTCCCTTCTCTTTTACTCTTTACCTCCAAATGCTCCAGACTCCCTATCTCAATCCCAAGCTCATCAGTTATGCCCATTTCTTCACAGGCCCTCTAAACAGCTCCAAAGGGGAAAGCTGAAAATATGGCATGGGGCCCTTTGCTAGGGTCTGAGGGATGAGGCTGGGAGTGGAGGAAGTGAGGAAGGAGGCTGGCCATCTACAGAATTCAGGAATTTGAGGATATGAGCTAGATGAACCCAGACCACAGGAAAATTATCTTCTTGGGAACAGAGGTGGCAGATCAGGACCACAGATCTCCTCACCACCCCCCAGCAACTGTCCACACCTGTCTCCACTGCCTGCAGCCCCTCTTCCTACAGCCACAGCTAGAAGTAAAAGAGCTGTGGAACTCACATGTAGGGCTCTATGGGTTTGGCTCTTAAGAGTCAAGATGGTCACTGCCTCCAAGTGGCAGATAAGCAATGCAGGATTGGAGATAAGGGCGAGGGACAGACCATCTACCAGCCTCTAACGCCTAGAGACACCAGAGGTGGGCAGAGAGCAAGTACTGGCCACAGGCAAAGCCAGAGCAGGCAGAGGGAGTGTATAGAACACCCTTGACATAAGTAACTCCATCTTAGCAAAATACTCCACTTTCCATCTCAAAAGTCATCATGCCAACAGAGACCTGATGTTCGGCTAACCAATAAAGACCGCATCCAACCAAATAAGGACATAAACAGGCACATTCCTTCACTATCAGTCATCACCCGAAGACCCCGTGGCCATAAAAACAGCAGGACTTCTCCAGCTCTAAATGGCCGTCTTAACAGACCCCATCTTGCTGTCGCCCACGATAAACACCCGGCATCTGCTGCCTAAGGCTCTACCCACTTCAAAGTCTCTTTCTTGCAAGACACTGAGGCCGGGACACTTTGTCTACGTAGCTCTCCTGGGACTACTTTGTTAACTCCTTTTCCTATCTCCTCTTGCCTTGATGTGAAGTGTTACCCTGCTTGATGTGGAATGTTTAATCTACAGTACTTACATGTTGACTAAGTATACTATTTTGTAAGCTTTGCAATACTAACTGACTTGTGTAGTGGCTTGAGCCTGTGTGCCCATGGCTCTGACTACCAAGTGAGCAGGTAGTATTAGGAGAACTGGCTCCTTGGGAACTCCATGTAGCTCCTAGCTTTTATGACTGGAATAGCATCAATAAAAGTCTGACTCTGAGGAAAAATACAAGAGTGGTGGACCTGGTTCTGTCTGCTCGCTTCATGACAGAGAATGCGCTGGGAACCAGGGCAATGCACAGCCAAGAATGCGCTGGGAACCAGGGCAATGCACAGCCTGGCTGTGGCCAGGCCCCTTCCTGCTTAAGTCCAGGTTTCTCTGGCTCACCAACGACCCCTGGAGGTAGACACCCGCGGAAACCACCTATCGGTCTATCTTTTCAGAAACCCTCTGCCCTGCAGTTGGCCCCCCTTCCGCTTTCGAAAGCAGAGGCAGTTCCGGGGTGGGAACAGCCCGAAGCTTTCTGGGAAATGTAGTCCCTGTCGAGAGATTTCTGGGAGTCGTAGTCCATACTGTTTCCCGGGCGCAGCGCCTTTCCGTTTTCCGGTCTGTGGCATGGGAAATAGGCGTGCGACCTCTTGCGTGGTCCTGCTTCTAACTGTGGCCTCCCTGGCTTCCTGGTCGGGTGGGGAAAGTTTATGGGGTGAAACGTGACAGACAGGCTCAGGCACTTTTGCGTCTGGTAGTTAGGCAGCAGGTGGTAGTCTCTGTGATGGGGTTGCAGGGGCAGCGCTAAAAGGCCCCAGAGAACGAGGCATCCAAGGGGGAAACCTTGGGGTGTGGGATACGAGTATACTCAAGGAGACGTGCCCAAAGCCGGGGACCTCACGACCCCAGAGTCGACCTCGAAAGAGCCCTCGAGTCAGACTGAGGAGATGGGCAGTATCCCCTGACAATAGAAAGCCGTTGTCCACTTCAGGGGAGGCACGCTGTGACCCAAAAGTCATTTTACCATCGTCACTGTGGCTGCAGTTCAGAAGGGTTTTGGGGGAGGCCACTGAAGGCCAAGCAGTAGCCCAGGGCGAGGTGACGGGAGCTGATGGTGGCAGTGGCAGCATGGATTAAGTAGATGATGAGGGATCAGGGAGTGGGGCGAGTTGAGGATTCTCTGGTGTGGGCTGTAGGCATGTCTGCAGACACTCTCATCTAGTGAAATTCTTTTCCATAACCTATCTTAACTTAATGAGAGACTTGAAGGGTCAGTGGTTAAGGATGCATGTGCACATCCATTCACCAAACCATTCAGATGCTCACACTAAACCCAAAGGCCATTCGTTCACGTATGCACACAGCTCAATTATACCCACCCTTGTGACACACTGGTGTGTTATACACACTGCCACATAACTCATGATCACATACTCCTGGTACCAAACAAAGGCAAATGTCTATCTTGGGCGAAGTGTGACCTCCACACAAGAAGGACCCAGGTTGACTTCCTTAGGGCTCTCTGGAAACTTCAAACAGCTCAGCCTCTATCCTTTCTCCCTGTTACATCCACCTCTTCTAAGGCTCTCTGATTCTTCCCAGTCATCTTCCTGCCACTCTGGCTTCATGGGAGGGAGATAGAAATGGGGTTCGAATTCAGACAAGGGCTTTGCTTATCTGAAATGTGTTTGCTAAGGATCTTATTCCCAAAGCAGTAGTTCTGAACATATTAATATTTTGTGTGCTGGACTCTGTTGAGAATCCAATGAAAGTTGTGAACCCTCTTCCTGGATAAACACACATCTTTACATCCACACTGTTTTGAAAGCACAATGAAACCCATCTATGGGGCCCTAGTGAAGAAGCTCACCAGGAAATCAGAATATCAGTTTCCTGATTGCCCTCTGTCTTAGCTCATTCAGGCGGCTATAACAAAATACCTTAGACTAGGTAATGTATAAGCAAAAGAAATGTATCGTTTATAGTTCTGGATGCTAGGAAGTCCAAGATCAAGAACTGGACTGGTGAAGGCTTGCTCTCTGCTTCAAAGATGGTGCCTTGTAGCTGTGTCCTCACATGGTGGAAGGGCCAAGTTAGCTCCCTTCAACTCCTTTTATAAGGCCACTAAGCCCATTCATGAGGCAGAGCCTTCATGAATTAATCACTTCCCCAAAGGTCCCATCTCTTAATACTATCACATTAGGTATTAGCTTTCAATATATGAATTTGGGGGGATCACCAATATTCCGACCATAACACCCTTTCTGCAGCATTCAAGTGGCTCAAGAGGGGAGAAGAATAGGGTCCCAATATCCCTAGGAGTTGGAGTGTGAGGAAGGGGCAGCCTCTTCTCCCATCCATGTGTAACCCTTAGTTATGGAGCCAGACATCAGTTATTACAGGTCCTCCGCTGGCCAGTCAGTCTTTCAGCTGGTTAAAGAGTCAGTCAGGGCTGGTTGTGGTGGCTTATGCCTGTAATCCCAGCACTTTGGGAGGCCGAGGCGGATGGATCACGAGACCATCCTGGCCAGCATAGTGAAACTCTGTCTCTACTAAAAATACACAAATTAGCTGGGCGTGGTGGTGCACGCCTGTAATCCCAGCTACTCAGGAGGCTGAGGCAGGGGAATCGCTTGAACCCGGGAGGCAGAGGTTGTGGTAAGCCGAGATCACGCCACTGCACTGCAGCCAGGCAACAAAGCAAGACTCCATCTCAAAAAAAAAAAAAAAAAAAGAGTCAGGCAGTCAGTTTAAGCTTGTCAGATGTTTAGTTACCTATGGTTAGTATGTAAGTTAGAAATCCAGTAGGTCAATCAAGTGATTTGTGTTTAGATATTTAATCAGCCAACCAGCCAGTCAGTTACTCAGGATTAATTTCTCAGACAGTGGTCCATCAGGATCCATCAGTCAGGAAGTCAATTTAATGCTCAGTCTGTCAATCAAGGTGCTAGTTGTTTAGAATGCTAAACAACTGGTTCATCAGTGGGACAAAAGGGCAGCTGGGGTGAGGCCATCTGGACACAGCGTGTCTCTACTTGCTACAGCTTGACGATAACGTACACGTGTGGGGAGAAAATTTGACTCCTTCTGGGCCGCCAGAGGGAGCTTCGGTTTGCTGGGAAAGAGGCCTCACCTAGTGTGGTTGACAGGGAAAGAGGAAAAGCGGCAAAAAACGGGCCAGGTGGAGTTGTCACCAGAGGGTGGTGTGGCATTCCTTCACGTCCGCACCCTACACACTCCACAGGCTCAACTTTAGGCTTGAAGGAGCCCGTTTCTGGCAGACTTTTGAGGAAAGGCCCCTGGAAGGACCTCCCAGCCTAGGGAGCACTTAACTGAGACCTGCTTGGCTCTGAGCTGGGAGGAAGCCAGCCAGCTACCCACCCGGAGAAGGACTTGCCCTCCCTCGTTGCCAGGGGCACACCAGCCAAAGCACTGGGCAAGAGGGGAGGAGAGGGAAACCGGGGTGGGGATGTTGGAGCATGGGGAAAGGAACATCTTACCTGTCTGCCGCAGGAGCAAGGAGGGGAGCAGCTTCCTAAAGCTGAGGCACTGAGGTTTGCGGAGGTCTACGTCATCTCCAGGGGCCAGCCTCCGAGCCTCGAGGCTCCCATTCCTTGCTGAACTCTGTGGTCAGCAGCTTCCTCTCAAAGGAATAGCAAGTCCAACCAAAGCAGGAAGGATGGAAGTTAGACATATGTAATGAAGAAACCAGGGGAAAGGATGAGCCCTCTTGGGGAACAGTGGAGATGTTTATATAAGGTGTCAAATACAGCGCTGGGCACAAAAGCAGGACCCAGTAATGTGAGTCCCCCTCAGGGAAGTGTGTGTGGCCAAGGCGTGGCTCCTACTTACGCATAAAGCACGAGTCACTGCCTCCAGGCGGGCTTCTTGGCTTTAGAAAGTGGTCAGCCTGGGCAGGAGCTATGGCTAAACGTTATCTGGATTTGATCTTTTGCTGCAAGCAGGCTGGTGTTGCCATCGGAAGACTGTGTGAAAACGGTGACAGCAAGTGTGTGATTTGTGACCACTGTGTGTGTCCCTGCACCCTGATATGCTTATGTGATGAGCGTTAACTATGGCTCTTACCAGGGCCACTGAGATCTGCGGAGGCCTTGGGAGTCTCCGATGCCCACTATCCAGCCAGGAGAAGGATAGAGATGGCTGCCCAAAGATTGTCAACTTAGGGAGCTCTGACACAGACCTCTTCCGTGAACGTCAAAAAGATGGCGTCAGAAAGAGGTGATTGGTGGGTGGCCCCTTCCTCCCCTGCATCAAGCTGCTGCAGCTGCCAGAAAAGATGCCTACTTCTACCAGCAGAAAGGAAGTGGAGCCCCGGGCATCACCAGAAGTGCCTGCCGGTGTACTGGCACCCTGCCACCCCTCCTCCCGCTTCGTGCAGATGTGTGGTAGGGAGGGAAGAGGATTCTTTACAGAACACCCTGGCAGACTGAATCACAGAAGAATTGATAGATTAGTTACTGGGTTTTCTTGAATTTGAGAAGCAAGGTTCTGTCCTGCATATGGATCTGTCCTCCCTACGCGAAGAGCTTCTAAAAAGGAGCCATGGTTCAGTCTTCTGCTTGAGGAGTTGAATGTGAAGCTAGATACAGTGAAAGGCGCATCCTTGAGGAGACTTCAGTGTGTGGCAAGATGCTATCAGAACAAGAAATGCGGGCCTTTCATCTTTATACTTAAAAAAAAAAATGTGGGCAGGGCTGTCATTCTGGTTCTAACTGGTTTTGGTGTCTCAGGGCAATGGAGAGAGTCATTTGTGAGAAATGACTCCTGCCAGGTGGAGATGGCCCCTGTGTCTCGAGCTTCACATACTCTCTGCGGGAGTTGTCATCCCTGTTTAGGCATCAGGCGTCTGAGGCGTAGGAGCCTAGGTACCTTGCCTGAGATTGCACAGCTGTGAAGTGGTAGGGAACTGGATTTAAGCTTGGTCTGTCTGGTTCCAAAGCTCTTTTTCTAGGTAATCACACTCCAGACCACAGATGGGGAAGGGGAGGAGAACGGAGGACTGAGAAGTCATTGGCTTCTGAAGTGCTTGGAAGTGACTGTCCTCTCGGAGATCCTGTCAGTCTCACACCCCACGCCATGATGCTAAGACTGCTTTTCTGTCTTCCAGGCATGCAGAAAATCCATCAACAACTGCAGTCCATGCACACACCCTTCATCCTTGTGCTTATTCCAGGTAATAAAGCTGGAGATGCAGGTGGGAGTCAGACCCTGGAGGGGCCTCAGGAATTACCTTAGGGAGACTGGATTTTATCTGGAAGGCCATGGAGGGGCAACAAAGCGTTTTGAATTTGATTTATGCTGTCATGAATGTACAATCTATACATGCCAGAGAGAAATATTTAGTACGTATTGGTTAGCCATCACACATGCTTTCTGTAGACCTCTGTTTAACAAAATAATATAATGACTATGAGTAAGGGCTTAAGTCAGACTGGTTTGCCTCCCAGTTCTGCCACTTCCTGGCTGAGAGGCCTTGGCAAGTGACCTCTCCTTTCAGTTTCTTTCCCTGTCTTAAAAATGGGGCTGATAGGCTGGGTGGGGTGGCTCATGCCTGTAATCCCAGCACTATGGGAGGCCAGGGCAGACGGATTGCTTGAGCCCAGGAGTTTGAGACCAGCCTGAGCAAGATAGCAAGATCCCATCTCAAAAAAAAAAAAAAAAAAAAAATTAGCTGAGTGTGGTGGCTCATGCCTGCAATCCCAGCTACTCAGGAGGCTGAGGTGGGAGGATTGCTTGAGTCCAGGACCTTGAGGCTGCAGTGAGCTGTTGCTGCTACTGTACTCCTGCCTGGATGAACAAAGGTGAGCCCCTATCTCAAAAAAAAAAAAAAAAAAAAAAAGAAAAAGAAAAATGAGACGATAATCCCTAAGTCACAGGTTACTGTGAGATGAAGCAAGGTTCTACATCAAAGGCGCAGTACATGCCTTGGGCATGGAAATGCTCAACAAGTGCTGGCCCATCCTGCACATCAAACGCATCTTGTGCTCCACTTCCAGCCCTCTTGGTCTTTTTCTGGTTACTGATTTCTCTGTCTTTTTTGTCTTAAATAACAGATACTTATTTCTCACAGGTCTGGAGGCTGAGAAGTCCAAAGTCAAGGAGACAGCATATTCAATTCCTAGTGAGGACTCTCTTTCTGGCTTGCAGATAGCCACCTTCTGACTGTGTCCACACATGGGGTGGGGAGGGAGGGAGGGAGGGAGGGAGTGAGGAAGAGAGAGAGAGAGAGAGAAAAAGAGAAAGAGATAGAGAGAGGGAGAGATTCTCTTACTTCCTGCCCTAGGGTTTCTGATGCCATGCCATGGTGTACAGGACACCCTCCTGCTGGGCAATCACGTACATGCACCTCAGCAGAGCAGGGAAGGCAGCTGTGGATGGGAGCCAGTGGATAAACATTTCCCGCAAGTGAACAGTTCGGAGATGTATTTCCCAAGCCTTCTCAGGAGGTCCTGTGGGATAGAGCGCCCAGTCTCCCCTATGCATCCTTGCATTGGCTTTCCCTCCTTCCCCTCTGTCCCCTCTATCTTTCACTCCTGCTCCTTTGGGACCACATCCCCTAACAAACCTAACATTTAAGCTTTTTATCTCAGACTCTGCTTCCAGGGAGCCCAGGCTAAGACAATCTATTATAAGAAGATTCTATTTTCTTGGAAAAGGTACATTAGGAAAAAATGGGAAAAGAAACAAAAGGAGCTAGAAATATGAATATTCCTAACAGATGCAAGAAGGGGATCATCCCTGTGAGCAGAATAGACTCTTGACTGTAGCCCACGTGTCAAGTTTACTTCCTTGCTTGTGTGGATGCAGCAGACTAGGGGTACAGGGAGAGGCGCTAAGCTGGAGGGACCTGGAAGAGCGTGGTAGTCCAGGCTAATCCACATTCCAGTCCTGAGCTGGCCATTTACTATCGACTGTGTGATCTTAGGTACATGTCTACCTCTGAACCTCAGAGCTCAGAGCCTTTCCTTACTTGTAAAATGAGGATAATAAATGCCTACTTCAAGTGGTTGCTCATACTGTGAGATACACGGACTGTGTTAGTTGAATGCTCAGCCCAGTGTACAGCCCATGGTATGTGTTCAATGAATGGTAAGTCATGGTAGAACAGTCCTCTGTAATTAGCTTTGGATTGTCTGAAATCAAAATTTTCCTACTGCTTCATATGTGCATACTTAGCTTCTGCAATAAAATGACAAGCCTCTCAAAGGCAGTGATAGAAGAGCTATTGGTCATCAATACTTATCCCTTTCCTAGAAATGAGTCCAGCTTTCCTGCCCGCGCTAGCAGAGACCTTAGCCTCTAGGATTTGCTTGCCTTTCATTGCAGGGCAGTTCCCAGGAGGCAGATTCTGAGACAGACGTGTGTACAGGGGGCTGCTGGGGCGTGCTCTCAAGGCAACACCTTGGAGGATGCTGGATGAAGCAGAAGATGGGCTGTGATGCAGTCACAGGGCCTTGGCTGACCCCAAGGGAGCTCTGAAGCTGGGATGGCCCCTCGGCGTTGTCCCTGGGCCTTCCAATCCCTATTCTGACCAATCATTGGATGTGGCTGCCCTGGGAAGGAGCATGTCCTTCAGCAGATAGCTCTCTGCTCCAGAGCAGTGCCCTGAAAGCACTGACAGCTGAGCACCACCAGCAGCAGGGGAAAGAAGTCCTGAAGTGGGGGATCTGGGTGGTGCAGCATCCACACCTTCAGCGTAATGATGGCTTTGGAGAGTGTGCTAGTCACTGCTAGTTCTCTACTCAGTACCCACTTTCCCTTTTTTTCCCAAGTAAAAGGAGGCTGAGTTTGTTTGGGGCAGCAGTATGCCCAGCAAAAAACCTCATTTCCCTAGACTCCTTCACAGTGGAGGTAGCCAAGGGGCCCCACTCTGGCCAGTGAGAGGCCAACAGGAGTCTGGGTTTCTGATGACATCGTGGCGCCACGGGTGAAAGTGAAAGGCTTTATTTGTTTAGGCCACTGTCATCAGGTTTCTGTAGCATGGAACCAAAGGCAGTCCTAAATGGTTCCAGAGGCTTTATCATATACCCTGCTTAAGAGCATGGTCCTGCATGTGAAATGGGCACAGCGCGAGTCCAGCTCTGCTGCACCCCAGCAACCATGTGGCGCCTCCGACGAGCTACTCCTCGTGGTTCCCTTTTCTGTAAAAGTGGGAATGACAGTAATGTAGAGACGGGGTTTCACCATGTTGGCCAGGATGGTCTCAATCTCTTGACCTTGTGCTCCACCCGCCTCGGCCACCCAAAGTGCTGGGATTACAGGCGTGAGCTACCGCGTCCGGCCCTTTCCTGGTTTTTAAGCACTGAAAGCCTCACATCCCGGGAAACTACTCAGCACCAGGGAAACTACTCAGTGCCAGGCAAACCTGGACATCTGGTCAACAACCACCCTGCTTCCTTTACAGCTGGAAGACTGGAAAAATTGTGTGATGCTGCCCTCTAGTGGTTAAATGTAATATAACTGCTGCAAAGATACATTTTACATTGTAAGTTTTTGTAAGAGCAAGCCACAGATGGTTAGAGGCAGTATTCGAATATTCCCCTAAACATTTAGATTTTAACGTAGGACTGCTTTAACCCCACTACATTATTCATTGATATTTGCCAGCAAATACAGTATCTTCTAGGACTATTGTGAAGATTCATGAAATGGTGTAAATTTTCCTAGGGTATCTCATATAGTTTTATTATTATTATTATTGAGACGGGGATCTTACTCTGTCACCCAGGTGGAGTGCAGAGGCACAATCACGGCTCACTGCAACCTCAGTTCCCCTGGGCTTAAGCAATCAAGGAGCTGGGACCATAGGCATGTGCCACCACTCCTGGCTAATATTTGTATTTTTAATTTTTTGTAGAGATAGGGTCTCTCTGTTGCTAGGCTTGTCTCAAATTCCTGGGCTGAAGCGATCCTCCTGCCTCGGCCTCTCAATGTGCTGAGATTACAGGCATAAGCCTCCGCGCCTGGCTATGAGTGCTCTTTGGTTCACTGGTATCATATGAACTAGAGTTAGACTCAGCTCTGACTCTTCCTTTGAAAAAGTGACTTCAACCCCTGCCAGGTTCCCCCTACCCCCACCCCAGCCTGTTTTCCTCATTTTTAGGGAACTAGGACTTTCCTCAGAATGTTGCGAAGACTGATAAAGAGGCACTTGTGGAACCCATGTAGTTGGCACTACCTGGCACCTTTGCTGCTGACAAAGCTGTCCAGAAGGCAGGCCTCAGGCCATCCCTCTGCTGAGGGGCTCTGCAGCTCTGAGGAGCTGAGCTGGTGCTCCTCATCAGGGCCAGTCTCCGCTGGCAGTGGGGCTTCAAGAAGGGCTGCCCAGCCGCTCTGATGAGTTCAGCCACTTCCTCTTCAGCAGAAGCTATTACTCATCTGAGCTGGCTCCTGCGCAGGCACAATACAGCAGTACAATCCAAACATTCAGTTCAGTGGCCTTGGGCAATGGGAGTTAACTGGTGTTTAGGCCAGAACTCTGTGCTGGCTGCTCTTAAAGCCATAGCTGCAATGTAAACCCCAGATATTTTCTGCTATTTGTGGTTGCGTTTAAACACACCAGGGCACACCCGCCCTTGTCTGAGCTGCTAAATCTGTTCAGAAGTCTGCCCAGAGATTCCGAGAAACAGAAGCGTCTATCCCTGCCTCTCTCTAATCAGTCTTTAAGACTTCTAGAAAAAGGAATCACCTAAATCTTCTAGAAAGTCTAATTCTGCTATAGCTATAAAAACTCTCAAATAGGCTTAATAGCAATATTAGATTAAGTTCCTCAATTCCATTTAAAGTGAAGTTAAAGAATACTTACATCAACAAATACCCACAGCCGCAATGAAAAAGCCTCTGCTTTGTTCTGTGTAAAGCCTTGTAGTCCTATTTTAGTACCTTGGCTTTAAGTTTCCATTTCATGGATTTTTAATGAGATTTAAAAAATATGTCTAATCTCTACCATGAAATATTATTCAGTGGCTATAAAGAGCCATCTACATTGATACACATCTCTATCAATCAATCATCTATCATCTTAACATGGAAATATCTTTAAGACATACTGTTAAGGGAAGCAAGTTAATGAGAAATACTTCCAACACATACTATTAAAAGATACAAGTGGCCAGGCGTGGCGGCTCACGCCTGTAATCTCAGCACTTTGGGATGCTGAGGTGGGCAGACCACTTGAGGTCAGGAGTTCAAGACCAGCCTGGCCAACATGGCGAAACTCCATCTCTATTAAAAGTACAAAAATTAGCCAGGCATGGTGGCGGGCGCCTGTAATCCCAGCTACTCAGGAGGCTGAGGCAGGAGAATTGCTTGAACCCAGGAGGCAGAGGTTGCAGTGAGCCGAGATTGTACCATTGCACTCCAGCCTGGGTGACAAGAGTGAGACTTCATCTCAAAAAAAAAGATACAATAAAAAATATTTTTAAGGGAAGCAAGTCACATTTTATATACATAAAATTATCTAGCTCCTGTTAAGAACTACATATATTTCTGAATCTGCATGGAACCTTTCCAGAAGAGTATCTGTCAGATAGCTCACAATGTTACCTCTGGAGGTGGAGCACTTCACTTCTGAAGTTGTTTTTCAGTATTGGTGACTTTCTAGTGGGCATATATTAATCGTAAAACAAGAAAAAAAAAAAAACCCAAGAAAGCTAAATGATGCATGTATACTCCCAGGCCTGTCATGAATGGAGTCATCAGACCACTGCTCAGAAACCAAGGGCTATGACTATGTCCACTGCTCACATCTCTGTGCTCAGTGCTGTTATGGAATGAAGTCTCTCGGAACTTGATATCGAGGAAGATGTTTTAATGCTGTGCGTACCCAGTGTCTTAGAAGACAAAATTTTTCTCTACACTTTTGATGTTGGCTCTTAGCCACAATATTTACTTTTACCAACAGATAGTATGAACTGTTTTTAAAGAAATCTTCTGAGTTGCTTTTATTTTTAAATCTTCAAGCTGTGTTTAGCAGTTCTAATTCAGATATATTGTGAGTGGGAAGAAAAAACCACATTCAGTCTTTGAATACTTGAGAGGTAACACAACTTTCAGCAATAAGTGAAGCAATTAAGGTGAAATTTTAAAATATGGGTTCTCTGCATGACATCTGAATGAAGGGGGAAAAGAAATACTGGCTCTCACTTGAAAATAACTACAGTGACTTATAGGTACAAACAGTTGTATATCATAGGTATTCTTCAAAAATTTATTGATAGAAACAGACATATTCAAATGCAACACTGGACAAAAACAAAGAGAAAAAGTTGGAATGCTAATGACACCAGAGAATCTCACTTGCACTTTACATTTCTCTGAATTAGCACCATTAGTTCAGAAATCACAGATGCAATCATAATTGCTTCTAATATATAAAACACCTTATAAAGATTTGTAAACTATCTAATAGCAAAGTTCTTCCAAAAACACGTTTAAAAATCAATCAGAATTTACCATTTGAAACTGACAAAAATGGTTTAAAAATGCATTCAATTCTACGACTTGTCAAAGGGAATGAGCCATAATTAGCTTTATTGGAAGAAAGTGCCTGAATTCATCTTCTAGCCTCCTTCTAACCACCAAACAGGTACAGTAAATTGAATATCACTACAGGAATCAGAGTCCTCTAAAACTGGTCTTAGAAAAGATTTTCCTAGACTATAAAAATACTAAATGGCATACAAAAATTTCAGCATATACAGCAAATAGACTACAGCAGACAAATATTTA
>CAUYLG010015807.1:0-22420 GCA_963573385.1 Cacajao melanocephalus
ATTCTAGCCTGGGCAGTAGAACAAGAATCCTGTTCTCTCTCCCTCTTTTTCTTCCTCTTTCTTTCTCTCATACATTCTTTTTCTTTCTTTCTTTCACTCTCACTTTCTTTCCTCTCTTTTTCTTTCTAAAAAAAAAAAAAAGAATTCAAAAATGCCATACTTTTCATTTCTTAACTAATTTCTTTCAATTTGCTCCGGATACTACTGCATTTATGAGAAATTATAGGAGATTCATTCAATTGTTCCTCCATTATTCATCAATGTCAGATGAGCTACAGGAGCATAGCAAAAGGCATGTGGTAAATCTGAGAGAATCGTAGTTATGTAGAGGATACAAAAATAGCGCACAGAGTTCCAGAAAACACAGAGCAGGTCAGGTGTGACATGGATTCTTTAAGCTGCCCTCAGCACACATAAAATGGTTATGTGTACTTACCACTCACAGTCCTAGTTTTGAACCAGAATTGGGTTGTGTTTTGCCTTCTGGTCAGTCTCACATTTTTATTGTCATCTCACTATTCCATCTATCACCATGATTTTCTTAGCCATGATCTTGGCTCTTTGGAATATAAATCTCGGCAATTTTACAGCTATGCTTACCTAGATCATGTCTGCAAATAGTCTTTAGATTTGTCTCGGCCCACGGGACCGTGCTGTCTAACAGTGCCCAACAATGGCAGTCTTATTATTTATTTCTTTATCAAATATTTATTGAACATTTATTAGGTGGCAGGCACTGTTCCAGCCACCAAAGAAACAAAGCCACCCAAGCCATATTTAAAACAGACTGACTGTAGATTTGAAGCAAGAATTAAAACTAAATACCTATAGATTTTTTGTCAACACCAAGACTTAATTCACTTCTTCTATCCTACATGTTCAATAGAAAAGAAATATTTTGAAAGTGGTTTGCTGACCATTTCTCAAGAACATAGATAAGTATTGATTGTGACCACTAGAATAATAGCGGTAAGTGTTCACCTATGTGTTCTCCCATCCTCCCCCGCCTCACTCCAACCCAGAAGGCCATATCATTTCACCCTGGTAGCTTAACAGAGAGACCTGAGGAGAGTATAAAGAACAAGGAAAGTTGATTTTTGATTTTAAACTTCAAAAGCTGAAGTCTTGTCATGTATACCTATATATCTGGAAACAAAGATAATATTAGATGATATATTTACAAAATTGAAAATGTCTTTGATGATATTATGCATGAGTTGCTCAAGTTTCTAGATCTTATGGATACCTTGGAGATTTAGAAGATTGTTTACTAAACTGGATGTTTCTCCCTTGCCTTAGGAGAGGTAAAATGAAGATGATATTGAGTTAGAAATAATGTAGTAAGATGCTGATGAATGATCTTAAATAACGTTTGAGAGATCTGAGACTAGAGGAGCCCTGGGCTTAACTTTATAGGGGAAGCCAAAAGAGAGGGCATGACTCAAGTTGCTAGGATTTTTGAATTCTTGCCTATTAAATGGTAAAAGCAGTGGATTAAAATGGTGGCATGATGTGATGTGGACAACAAGACTTGACATTGCTGTATGGATATAAACTTAGAGACCAAGGTAGACTGAACTCTAGACTCTGAATTTACTGGGTGAAGTATGGGTGAGGGGAGTGAAGTTTACTTTTAAGTGACCATGATTTAATTTCTACCATGAAGTGAAATAAGTGCAGTGTGAAGTTATGTTATAGAAAAATAAAGTTAAGTTTTTTGTATACCTGAGTTTGTGGTCTGAAATACCATACAACATGCAGTAAGAATCGTGTTACACTTCACAAAGCAGTTATAGCGAAATGAAAAAGAGAATTTACAATAAAATGAAGAACTCACAAAAACTGTAAAGAATGAGGCTTTTCTCCATGCCAAAAGACTAAAAGTTAAATGAAAAAATGATAACAATAAAGGCACACTAAAATAAGTACACTTTTTTTTGGTGGCATAAATTGATACAAACTCCCACCACAATTCAATTTCTAAGGATGTATTATAAATAAATAATAGAAAATATTTGCAAATCTGTTTATATAAAAATGTTTATTATGGCATTATTTATAATTACCTACAAACTGAAGCACTATGGATACCCAGCAAAAGGGAGTCAAATTTCTGTTTCTGGTGAGGTGTTATACATACAACCATTAAAAATTATGGCATTTAAAACTATGAGCTATCATGGAAAACTATTAAGGAAAGTAGTTGAATATAGAATAAAATATGTGCTACATATATATGAGGGGTAGAATATATATTATATATATTACATATAATTAAATTACTTTTATATGATAACCGAATTTCCATCTATGTTTTACTTTTAGTAAAAATAAATGTTAGCATCTCTCCCCATACAGACACCATTCCAAGCCTATTAGTTTATGTTTTCATCATTGGGCCTTCACTTGATATTAAGTGACTTAATGCTATATAAATATTAAAGACGTAGCTAATCCATAATTTTATGTAATTTTTTTACTTCATATTCAATGTCCTCCTTAATTACAACAAGTGGTATTGGCTACAGGAATGTATTACTGCAGCACTTCAGTGACACTCAAATCTCTTTCCTGCTTCAAACCAGTACCCTAGAATGCCTTGTTTTACACATAAAATTTAGATTTTTTTAAGTCTCCATACAAAACATGCTGAAATTGCCCATGTGAAAACCTTGCTAAACCTTGGCCTTGGCAGTCAACATACAGTTCTAAATATCATAAACACTTTCTCCCATTTTAAAAGAGAAGCAAATTCTTTGTTCATGAAATTAAATAAAAGCCACTGCCAATATCATCAACAGGGTGACGAAATAATTTGTTACCAGGTTCTAATAAACCTTTAAAGTGTATTTACAAATTGAAGATTAGGCAAAAATCCAGCCCACAGAAAACAAATGCACAACAATTTGGACCCACAGTGATGACATTTAATTTTATTCAAGACAGACTAATCTTTTTCAAGGAAAAATAAAACTGGCTTTACATAAAACTGAAAATGTTTCTGAATGAATACTGGTTTAAAAACCTAATAAAAATTATTCAACCTTATATAAAGACAAGAGCTTATTGTCACAAGATCTTATGGAGGAAAAACATGTTTTGAATAATTTTATTGTCAGTATCATGGATTCAGAAGCAACTGTACCATTTTTCCTTGGGATAAAAACATGTTTTTGAACTTGATTTTTAAAAAATCTCGAATTTTACTGGGCACAGTGGTGCATGTCTTTAGTCCCAACTACTCACTAGACTGACTCAGGAGGAAAACCTAAGAGTTCAAAGCGAGCCTGGACAACATAACAAAACCCTGTCGCTTAAAAAACAAATAACAAAACCCCCTAATTTTTAACATATTTATGTAAGAAATATTTAAAGATTAAAAAGCAAAACTAAAATAAAATTGATTCATAATACCATACTAAAATAGTTGATGTTAACATATTAGCTTATATTTCCAGAGATTTTTCAAATTTTTCTGAAGTATTTTTGAAAATAGAAGGCAATTATTTTAATTTCCCTTATATCACTCAAAATTTCAGACTTTTAGATAAAGCATTATTCAAATGAAATAAATGCCTATAAAACATATTTTGTTAATTCTTTTCTCATTCCAGACTCAATAATAAGTGACAGTTATCATTTATTGAGGACCTTTTTTGAGCCATTTATTTGTATATGTGTGATCACTACATTTCCCAAATTGTGGGTTCACAAACAGACACCTTCCATTATCTTTAGAAAGAACTTGTTCTAAGAAAGGAAAAAAAGAGAATGAACAAAAGAAGACAGGATAATTTAGAAGAGGGGAGGAATGAAGTAGAGACAATTCCCATGAAGTAATCTCATTCTTATTAAAATAGAAAGTGAAGTCTGTGAGTAAATGTGAGGGTGGAGGTGAGTCTAGGACCTTGAGTACGTAGGCAAAAGTCGGAAAGGATCACTGTGGTTTGCTTTGAAGCCCAGAAGCAAAAGTAGAGAGGAAAGAAAACAGAGGCTGTCCAGAGTTGAAGAGTGTCAAGATGAGAAAGCAAGGGTCAAGAAGATAAATGAATTTTGAAGCCAGATTGACCTTTCATTTTCTTAAAACTCCAATGTGGAAGTTACTACGGATGAGCGGAGATAAAGAAGAAGATTTTGGAGTTTAATTATAGGATGGGAGTGAAAGGTAGAGTCCTGAAACAAAACAAAATAAAACAAAAACACTGGATACAGGTAGATGGCATGGAGTCCAAAAGAATGCTGTTAAGTAGTAATTAATGAGCAACAGTCTGGAAGCTCACCAAAGCTATTTGTGGAAACTGCATTTATTCAATTTATAGAGTTCTAACTTAATTGGCGAGAAGACCATGATCCATCTTTCTCTGACACTCAGATAAATTCGAAGCGATCATTTCAGGGTATAATCAGAATTTTGAGACAACTTAGAAATTATATCCTGAAGTTTCAAACGTTATTAACATTCTTGACGAAAGTCTCCCATCTCTAGTGAATACAGTACATTTTTGTTGTGAGGCAAGTGGGTGTGAAGCACACGGCACTCCTCCTGTGTCTCCCATTCTGCTTTAGTTAGCTCATCCATCAATTAAGAGGACACACTTAAACTGTTCAAAGACAATCCAGAAGTCCTTAGCCTAGGACGGTCCAGCCAAACTGCTGTGCTGCTGTTCTGGCTATATCCCTTACCCAGGCGGAATTCACCCAGTGCCGGAGGTAGAGAGACACTGCCTTATTTGTGGCAATAATTGTCTCCCTGCCCTGAAAGAGCCCCTAAAATTGCTTCTATGTTTAGAAACAAGATTACTCTGTTGAGGCTGCTAGTCAGAGAGTCTCACCTCCTTATAGAAGTCTGTTATTCCTAGGGCTCTATTTCCTAATTTCAGCCTTGGTGGTGCTTGGTTGATGAACAGGCATTTGTTCCACACAGACAAGGACACAGGAAGCTTTATGAGCATGTGTGCCGGAGGAGGTCACTATGGCTACTTCCTATGGGAACATTAATTGTGTGGGCTTTATTGCCTCCCAACTACTCTGACTAAACATTATGACAGATTCAAGTTTCTGCTGGCTTTGATTGAATAAGGAGGACAATTTAATTGTTAAAGAAAGTGGACTTCAAGCCAATAGATTAAAAAGTAAATCGAAATTTTATAATTTTCAGTTACATGGAGAAGAAAACATAAGCATTGATGCTTACTGAACATCTCTGTGCAGGAGAAGCAGGGGTTTCTTGGTCATCCATGCGGGATATCTTCTCTATGTGTCACGGGAAAACCTTCAAAACATTCCAAACCGCCGTAGCAGCCAGGACCTTTCTCAGTACACTTCTAAGTCACTCTTCAATCCCTGATCTAAATCACCCACAAGTTAATACTTGGGTCCTCAGTAAACACTTCTCATTAATTTAATCTAAACCCAGAATTTTAAAATCCCAGATAGCTCATTCATTATTTACATTAACCATATGCTCGCTGGCTTTACACCACGAAATCACCCTTGTTATTTAAGGAGGTGAGGCAGTTGTATACACAGACTGACTGTAGAGATTTTGTATTTTATCATGACCAGTTTCAATTTATTGTCCCTCTAAGTTATGATTAATAAAAGTCATACTCGTTGCCTTAAAGAGAAGATTTGTCTTCCAAAAGAAAATCTCAGCAGATTAATGTAAGACTTTCCAAGCCAAAATTAAAGCACATAGATTTGTTTAAATTTTAAAATGAAAAATGTGTTGCCTCTTTTTTTTTTTCTGCCCCCACTCAGCATGAAAGGTTCTCCTCACACAATGTTCCTCCATCAGCAACTCTACTTTACCAAATAGCCCCAAGGCTATGGAGTCATCATTGACTTCCCTCTCCAGTACAGCAGTCAACAACCCTGATGGCATTACTTCCAGAACGTGTCCACAGCCTGATGACTTCTCATCACCTCTGCTGGTCCTACCTTGACCTATGCCACCACTCTCTGTGACACATTGGATTATTCTCAGCATTCTCCCACTTGGTCTTCCTGCTTCCCTTTCTTTTCTCTCCATTCTCCTATTAAGCAGGTCATGTCACTCTTCCACTATTCTAAGGGCAAAAGTCTTTCACTTGGTCCCCATCTGCTCAATGACTTCTACCAATTTCTCTCTGACTCATCCCCCTCCACTCTCATGGCTGTTCCTCAATCGTATCAAGTGTTCTTCCCCAGGGCCTTTGCACATGCTGTTCTCTCAGCTTGGAATGTTCTTCCTCCAGATGACCACATGGCTTATTTCCGCTCTTCTTTCTGGTGTCTTCCCAAATGCTAACTCAACAAAAGAAGCCAAATCACACCCCCCACCTGTATAAAGCAGTTACAGCTGCCTACTACCTTGCACGGTCTCACCTTGCCCTGCTTTATTTTCCCTTTATAGCAATTATCACTCCCTTGAATTATGACATATTTATTCGCTTACTGTATGTCTCCTCCAACACCTGGACCACAAAAGTCATTCAGTAAACATTTTTTGAGTAAATAGTGCGGACAATCATAATAAAGACCTGTGTGGTCCCTGGATTTCCTATAGAGCAGTAGTAAGAGAGATAGCAAGATGCAAACATAGCATCTTCAACATAACAACCATGGCCGATCACCCAACAGGAAGCAAGAATTTCTGTGGAAGCATAAAACAAAAACTAAAATGAGCTACACTAACTTAATCAACTTTAAGCCTAAAGGAATATAATTATTTCAAAACTTGATGATTTGATTTGAACCTGAAATAAATTTAAATATATAAAAAAATAATAAATAAATCTATCTCCTACTATGAATTTTGATTATCAGTGCAAACCTGAACCAAGCTGATGCTTGTCTCACCTCTTGAATAAAATGCTGCAGAGTCTTTGAGAAGACACTCATGGTTCCTATGAAGCAGCAAGCATTACACTCATTCTTTTCAGGCGTGACATCTTTTGTGCCTATTGATATTTCTCTGCTAGAGTAGATTTTTATTTTCTTTTTGTTTTTTGCTTTTCTTTACTCCTGGCCACAATCCAGACCAAGCAAATACATATTTGGAGCTCATCAGTCAAGGGGTTGGTTTTAGCTATGACCGGAGAGGCAACAGCACTAGGGATGGCTGGGGATGAGGAATTCCATAGTACCAGGTCTCTGGGAGGTACTATGATTTCAATTAAGAGTTGTCAAAAGCCATATCCAGGGAGAAAGCAAAAATCAGAAACATTGTTAAGTTCTGTCAGGGTATCAAGTGACAAGAATATGAGGAAAGTAAACTCTTTCAGTTATTCACAAAATACTTGCTTGGGTTAGAGTTAAAAGGATGAAAAAAAATACATCTGCTACTTCAAGTTTCCCTCAGTTTGTAAAAAGGCAGACAAGTACATAGGTGAATATTATACAAAGTGATGAATGCTAGGTTTTATGGGCAAATATAGGAGGGAACATCACCCAAACAAGACTTTGATAGAATAGACTTGGGTTCTAAAGCCAATTCCTCATTTCCTAACTGATATTTTGGGGAATCTTGAAAATAAAAGAACTAGTGAATGTGAAATAAGACAGATTTTTTTAACCCACCAAAAATAAGTTTCTAAGGTTAAATACCTTCTTGTCAATGTCTTGAATCCCCTCAAACTGAAATAAAAGCCATAAATGCAACCTCAATAGACATTCGTACATAAAGCTGGGAAATAATTCTGCTGGGTAAGCAAGTGAGAACTTAGCCATACTCTCTTCAGGAAGACCCAGAAACTCGAGAATCTAGAACCGAAGAGGGAAATGTGGGTACTTCAAGTTGTTTCCTAAGGGAACTCTCTCTAACACTGATTTTATCCATGATAATAGTGTTCCTTAACCCCTACACTACTGCTATGGTAACAGTAGTAGGGTTACTACAACAATAGTTACCTTCTACTGAAATAGCTATTATCTGCTCAACTTGGTGCAAATTATTTTATGTACATATTACATTTAGTTCTTGTAATGATGTTATGAAGTAAATTTTATTTTCTCCATGTTATCAATGAGGATATTCAGCCCTAAATAAATTAAATAACTTGCCCATGATCACAAACTTACTAGATTGAGCAATATGAAATGGCTGACATTCCACAATATTTTAGCCAGCTCACATGGTGGTTTCACATGGTCAAACCTTGGTGAGTGGCAGAGGCTGTCCAGGCGGGGCCTGATCTGTAGCCAGACACTATGTCAGATACTTCCCAATGAACTAGAGACAATAGAAAACCTGTCATGGGCATGCATAATGCTACATTTTAATAAAGTCATTTGACTCTTCATACTAACTTCAATTACAAAGATATTTGAAACTAATTGATTTTATAAACCAAATTTAGCCTGCATTTTTTTTTTTTTTGAGATGGAGTCTCACTCTGTTGCCCAGGCTAGAGTACAGTGGTGAGATCTCGGCTCACTGCAACCTCCACCTCCCGGGTTCAAGCAATTCACCTGCCTCAGTCTCCAGTAGCTGGGATTACAGGTGAGTACCACCACGCCTGGCTAATTTTTTTTTTTAAGTAGGGACAGGGTTTCACCATGTAAGCCAGGATGGTCTCGATCTCCTGCCCTTGTGATCTGCCCACCTCAGCCTCCCAATAGTCTGCACTTTTATGTAATCACCTCTTTGTCCCTACGGGAAATCTAGGTTAAGAAAAATTTCTTGGTAGTATTTGACAGACTTTAAACATTATTCACCCACATGACATCTATTTATTCTGAGTAATACCATTAAGAATCTCTTACAACAATCTGTCCCTAAAAGGAAAGTTATGTTCTGTAACAATAGCAAAGAATGCATACAAGATAAGCTGACTAAAGAGATCTCTGCAGATTTATGCCATCACAACAACTGACAGGGTTTAATTTAATCACTCAGGCATTTCTATTAAGCTGGTGTAGGCTGAAAGAACAACTTTTAAAGAAACTTATAAAATATTTCTGATTTGGAATGGACTTAATTGATACCATCAAGTATTTTTCTAGTGTCTAATATTTTGGAAGATTCTAATGTTCATTGAATACCAAAGCACAATGTGTATCTTAATGTATCTAGTTAATAGCACCTGATGATAAGAAACATCTGCCAACAAAAACTGGAAAATTTCATGGAAAAAAAAAACTTATACTTACAAAGTGGCCCAGAACCTGTTAAAAAGATTACCACATGGGTCTTTCTGTTATTTTTCTTTCAAAAAAAATTATTTATAAATTAGAGTACACAAAATTCTTTCTATATAAAGAATTTTACAAAGCAGCTAACATTTGCTCATTTATATATGTATGTAAAAACTGTTCAAAGAATTTTAACTCAATCTCCTTTATTTTTATAACATGTCTGAGCAAAACCACCAAGTGCTTTATTACAGCTGCAGTGATTTCTACCCTATGGTTGTTCACATCAATGGGTGCAGGTGGAATGAACAAATAACTATTGCTTTTTGACTAAATATTACCTGGGATTAAAAATTTGACCTTCCTGACAGATTATTCATCCTTTCTGCCTGAGAGATATTAACTTCTAAAGATAGATCTCTTTACTTTAGTTTCCCTGAGAATCCAGTGGACTGCATAACAAACATTATTTCCTGACATAAAATAGGCCTAATTCATCATCTTAAGTTTTAACATGTGAATTTAGGGTCGCTTACTTCTAATTTAATAAAATATAAAAATATGAATGCTTAATCATTAGCTAACTGTGAATTCTAGACACCATCTTACAAGAATAGCTTCTATGTAGAAGTCCAGTATGGGGTAAAATATTATAATTATAGGTATGCAAATTGAATATAATCAATTTGAATATCAAATCACAGAAAAAGGTAAGAAATTACATCCAAAATTTGAAGAAATGTGTATTTTCTCACTGTGGACCTCCCTAGTATAGCCCAACATATTAAAAGTGTTTTGGATTCAATTTTTGTACATTTACATCATCAACTTCAAGTCCAAATCTGACGCATTTTACAAAGAATATGTTTTATCCTGTATTTGATCATTAAAATGAAGTTTCAAAGAGTAATTGAAAGAAAACTACAAGATAATGTAAGGGAGACTTTAAGCTTAGCTTGTAAAATATAATTTAACACCGTATCAGACCAACCTTTTCAGTTGTCTTTCTACTGCTATTAGCTGTATCCTAAATAAGCTAAAACAGAGCTAATTTATGTTATATTCTAATATCTATGCAGAATAGTGCAATAAACTTAGGTGAACTTGTTTCAGAGCAGAAATGATTACTACCAAAAAGTAAAAAGGAAGAAAAAAGAAGCCCTCCTAAAAATCTTTTTGTTTTGAATGTTGGCATAGTTACTAAAGAGAAATTTATGTTTTGAAGACTTTTTCTTAGATGTTAAATACTGGGACCAATTGTGATGGTGGCTGAAAGAAGAATAAGATTGATGAGGAATTTCTTTTATAAACATCTTTTCAAGTCCCATACTTGCTATTATTTCCCTTCTACCTACATTAAACTTAAAATTGGCTATATGCATAAGTTTTTTTTATCACTTAAGCTAATTTCAATCATAAAGCTTCATATATAGCCATAGGTGGAATTTAATTTCTGAATGTTCAGCCAAAGTCTAAATTTAAATTCATATTTTAAATATATCTTGTGGGCAAGGTACATAAAGTAAGTAAATTACTGAATAATCTAGAGAGTATAAATAATAGAATTGTGTTTAGTTAATTCAGTACTAGAATGGCATTCATATTCCTGGTATCTCCTGAATATTATGATAGAAAAGTTTTTGTTTGAACACTAACAATTCTAGAATATTTCAAAAAAGGGCAATTAGAAACCATTTAGTCCAACAGTCTGTTTTTAACAACGAGAAAACTGACTTCCAGAGATTTTGAGTGCACTGCATAAGGTCATATGGTTGTTAAATTAAGTATAGCCTAAAGATGCCTCCTTATGTATTTTAAGTTAGGCCTAAAATCTTTTCCATACATAGTGAATTGTCACCTAACTGGAAGCGAGAACAGACTGCACCTACTCTTATGATGAATAGCAGAGTCTCAGCCAATCATAGCAGCTGGATTTTGGCCAATCACAGGCAGCCAACTCTTTAAATCATGTACAAATAAGGCAAACACTGTCCTATAACCAATCCAGCTCTTTTTCTTTACCTCGCTGTCATTTTCCATATGCCACTTTCCTTTTTCTGTCCATCAGTGTTATCTGATCATGTGGCAGTTCCTAAGTCACTCTGAATCTATCCTGGTTCTAGGGGCAATCCAATTTGTGAATCATTCGTTGCTCAGTTAAACTCTATTATATGTAATTTGCCTAAAGGTTTTTTTTTATTTTAACATAGCTAAGTAATAGCAAAGTTGAGACTATCATCCAGGTCACCTAACTAAAATTCCCTTGCACATTTGGTGGCATCAGGCTTATCTTCAAAAGGCTATGAAAATAAATTCATCCCTTTAAAGAAGTTTGCAAAGGGTGTTCCTTGGAGCTCTACTGCTCCTTCAAGTGATGCCAGGGATCACAGGCAAAAAGGAAGACGTGCCACTGCATATTCACTTTAATCGAAGCATTTTCTCTGTTCCCCTGTTTCATATAGTGTTCTTTTGAATACTATTTTATGTTTTAGAAGATTCTCCTACCACACAAAAAAAAGAAGGTTTGAAAATTAGTTCCCAATCCCTGCTTTCAGATAGTGAAACTAAAACTCTTCTGCTACCAATACCTAAAAGAGATGAGTAAAATAAAATCAGCATTCTTTCAAGGGTTTATGTAATTTTTAAAAATACCCCATGTCCAAAACATGGAGAGACTGAAATAAATCTCTTGGAAATGATTGTCCTTTCCTCAAATGTATAAATGGACTACCAGAAGAAGAGAACAGATGAGATAGGGAATAACAATATTTGAAAAAGAATGGTTGAGAGTTTTTCAGCATAGAAAATTAGAAAGCACAATGAGTCTTAAGCAGAATTAAAACAAAATGAAACACCAAACCTCAATATATGAGGTAACAACTTTACAATACCAAAGATAAGGAGAAATTAAGTGTGAGAAAAGACAGATTGCCTATAATAGCAGACTTCCTTTTCTTATTTTGTTTTATTTTATTTTTTGACGCGGGGTCTCACTCTGTCACTCATGCTGGAGTGCAGTGGTATAATCATGGCTCACTGCAGCCTCCGCCTACCAGGTCCAAGAGATTCTCTTTCCTTGGGCTCCCGAGTATCTGGGACTACAGGCATGTGCTACCACTCTCAGCTAATTTTTGTGGAGGTTGGATTTCGCCACGTTGCCCAGGCTGGTCTCTAGCTCCTGGACTTAAGTGATCCACTTACCTCAGCCTCCCAAAGTGCTGGGATTATAGGCAAGGAGTCACCATGCCCACTCAATAGCAGACTTTCAACAGCAACAATAAGGCCATAAAACAATGGAGCAATTTTCAAAGTACTGATAAAATAACTAATATCTGAGGATATTGTCATGAGTTAAGGATAAAATAACTTTATTTTCTCTCCAATGCAAACTCTATTTCTTACAAACCCTCACTGAAATGTCATACTTGTTGAAGAAGAAAATTGAATTCTGATGAAGGAAATTGAATTCCATAGAAGTGTAGGCAGAGGTTATTACATGTATGGGTAAATATAAGTATGGTATCAATCTATTCGGGCTGTTTTTAACAGAATACCATAAACAGGGTGGATTGTAAGAACAGAAATTTATTTCTCATTGTTCTGAAAGCTGGGAAGTGCAAGGTCAAGGTGACGGCAGATTAAGTATCTAGTGAGGACTCGCTTCAGATTCTAGACAGCATCTTCTCACTACATCCTCATGTGGTAGAAGGGGGCAAGGGAACTCTCTGGGGTCTCTTTTGTAAGGGCACAAATCCTATTCCTGAGGGCTCCATGCTCATGACCTAATAATATCCCAAAGGCCCCTCCTCCTGACACCATCACACCTGGAGTTAGGATTTCAACATACGAATTTTTGGAGACACAAACATTCTGTCTATAGCACGTGGACTTTGTAAAATAATAAGTGTAATGATTCATATAATGGTATAAAAATAATGTGAAATTAAAATGCTGTAAAGCAGCAATATGGTAGTCAGTTTTGCTTTCTGCAGATTGAGTTACCTATGGCCAATTGAGGTCAGAAAATACTAACTGGAAAATTTCAGAAATAGACAATTTATAGTTTTAAGTTGCATGTCATTGTGAAAATGTCTGGTACTGTCCTGCTCCATCCTACCCAGGACAGGAACCATCCCTTTGTTCAGGTATCCAAACTGTCGTTTAGTCGCTTCGTAGCTGTCTTGATTATCAGATCGGTTCTTTCAGCATCACCGTGCTTGTGTTCAGGTGACTCTTATTTTAATTAATAATGGTCCCAAACTGCAAGAGAGCAATGATACTGGCATATTGTTATAATTGTTCTAATTTATTATTGCTGTTGTTAGTATCTTGCTGTGCCTAATTTAGAAATTATACTTTACCATAGTATGTAAGAAAAAACATAGTATATATAGTATTTGCTACTATCCAGAGGAGGCAGGTATCCCTTGGGAGTCTTGGAGTATTCCCTGTGAATAAGGGAAAACTACCCTGCATAAAATGAGAGGGAGGTGATCAGAATTTAAACATTAAAAGAATCTTGCATATTTTTAAATAAGACACAAGTAGTAATTAACATTAGACTTTTATAAGCCAAACATTCATGTCAAACATGTAAGGTGTAATCACTGAAAGAATAAAAATAAAATATATAAGTTTCAACCTGGAAAGAGGGGAAAGTAAATAAAGAAATATGAGTAAATTAATTGAATAAAAGGAAAGGAAAATATAAAGCAAATACAAAACAAGATAAATAATAAAGCAAAAGTTTCATTAGAATCAAACATAAATATTTTATCAATTATGATAAGTAATCAGACTATATGCTAGCTAAAAGGTTTTGATTGAAAATATCTAACTATGTGATGTTCAGAAGAGACATACTGTAAAGAAACAAAATAGCTGAAAACTAAAGAAATGAAAAAGATAAAACACAAGAACTCTAACAAAAGCAATTTGGAATAGCTATGCCCCTGGCCAAAGAAATAAACTTTAATGAAAATATATATTGCTAATGGTAAAGGTAAACTCCACTGTGATGGTTAATACTGAGTGTCAACTTGATTGGATTCAGGGATGCAAAGTATTGTTCTTAGGTGTGTCTGTAAGAGTGTTACCAAAGGAGATCAACATTTGAGTCAGTGGACTGGGTGAGGCAGGCCCACCCTCAATCTGGGTGGGCACCATCTACTCAGCTACCAGCACAGCTAGAATAAAGCAGGCAGAAGACAGTGGAATGAGGAGATTTGCTGAGTCTTCTGGCCTTTATCTTTCTCCCGTGCTGGATGCTTCCTGCCCTCAAACATCAGATTCCATATTCTTCAGTTTTTGGACTCTTGGGCTGACACCAGTGATTTGCCAGGGGCTCTCGGGCCTTCACCACAGACTGAAGGCTGCACTGTCAGCTTCCCTACTTTTGAGGTTTTGGAACTCCAACTGGTTTCCTTGCTCCTCAGCCTGCAGACAGCCTATTGTGGGACCTCACCTTGTGATTGTGTGAGTCAATACTCCTTAATAACCATTCCTTCATATATTCACCTATCCTATTAGTCCTGTCCCTTTAGAAAAACCTAACACATCTGCTAATGTTTTTTTAAAAGAGAATATTTACCATGACAATATAAAAATTCTTGGCCAGGCGCGGTGGCTCACGCCTGTAATCCCAACATTTTGGGAGGCTGAGGTGGGCGAATGATGAGGTCAGGAGCTCCAGATCATCCTGGCTAACACAGAGGAACCCCATCTCTACTAAAAATACAAAAAATTAGCTGGGTGTGGTAGCAATCACCTGCAGTCCCAGCTACTCAGGAGGCTGAGGCAGGAGAATTGCCTGAACCCAGAAGCTGGAGGTTGCAGTGAGCCCAGATGACGCCACTGCATTCCAGCCTGGTGACAGAGTGAGACTCCAAATCAAAACTAAAAAAAATCATTGTATGCAGGGGATAACATAGCCTCAAAGTATATAAACAAAAATTGAGAGAATTATATAGAAATATTGACAAATTCATATGGCTAGAAATTTCAATGCAACTTTTCCATGAATATCTTTATCAGGTAAAAAATTAATAAGGACAAAAATATTTAAACACAATTAGCGAGATCGACTGACATAATATAGTATAAATAAGACAGCACAGTGGCTCATGCCTGTAATAGCAGCACTTCAGGATGCTGAGGTGGGAGGATTGCTTGAGCCCTGAAGTTCAAGACCAACCTGGGCAACATAGAGAGGTTCTTTCTCTTAAAATTTTAAAACAAAAAATAAATAAATTAGTTTGGCATGGCGGCAGCTACTTGGGAGGCTGAGGTGGAAAGATCACTTGAGCACAAGAGGTTGACGCTATAGTGAGCTGTGATCGCACCACTACACTCCAGCCTGGGCAACAGAGCAAGACCTTGTCTCTAATAATAATAATACTCATAAATCTCTCCACATAGGAAATTTAGATGCAAACTTTTTTCAAAATCTATGGATACTATGGGTTGAATTTGTGTCCCCTCCAAAATTCATATGTTGAAGTCTTAACCTCCAGTACCTTACAATGTGGTCATATTTGGAGACAGAGTCTTTAAAGAGGTAATTATGGTTAAATTAGATCACTAGGGTAGACCCTAATATGACTGGTATCTTTATAGGAAGAGGAGATCAAGACACAGAGAAGACAATGTTAAGACCATGTGAAGACAGGGCAAGAAGACTGCAATTCGCATGCCAAGGAGAGAGGATTCAGAAGATCCAACCCAGCTAACACCTTTATCTCAGACTTCTGGCATCCATTACTATTTAAAAATAGATTTCATTTGTTTAAGCTACCAGCCTGTGGTATTTTGTATCATGGCATTTCTAGCAAAATACAGTGAATAATTTAAAACAATTAACCAGGTATTAGGCTAAAATGCAAATTTTCAAATAGAAATAAATAGTAATAGTAGATTTTTCTTACCAAAAGAGAATTTATAACAATTTTGTAATACAATGAGAAAGAAAAGACATATTGAAAATATTTAAAATTTTAAAAATTAAATTTAAAATATTAATTAAAAGTCATGCACTTAGACTTTTGTGGTTCAGAGAATACATCACTTTGAACATTAGAATATATTTAAATGTAATAATAAAATCATTATAAGTCACACCTTGTGGTAAGCAACTAAAGCATTACTTAGAGAAAGATGCATATAAGTTTAGTGTTCAATTCAATAAGGTAAATAAAGATAAATGAAGAAACAATGAAGTAATAATATAAACAGAAATTCATGATACGGAAGACAAAGCAGCCAACAAATGCTTCACTTGTGAGTTCTCATATTTGTGAAGAAAATTGACTTTCAAGTTTAGAAATAAGAGAAAAAAAAAAGGGAAGGGAAGAAGACAGGGAAATAGTAAGATCTCACACTCTTTCTGGAATGTTCCATCACACATCCATATTCATCTGTAAATGTCTGCCTTAATAAATCAAAGTTAGGCCTGGGCGTGGTGGCTCACTCGTATAATCCCAGCACTTTGGGAAGTCGAGGCTGGTGTATCATCTGAGGGCAGGCGTTCAAGGCCCACCTGGTCAACATGGTGAAACTCTGTCTCTGCTAAACATACAAAAAATTAGCCAGATGTGGTGGTTCATGCCTGTAATCCCAGCTACTCAGGTGGCTGAGGCAGGAGAATCACTTGAATCCAGGAGGCAGCAGTTGCAGTGAGCCAAGATTGTGTCATTGCACTCCAGCCTGAGTGTCAGGGTGAGATTCTGGCTCAAAGAAGGAAAGAGAGAGACAGAGAGAAAGGAAGAAAGAAAGAAAAAGGAAGGAAGGAAGGAGGGAAGGAAGGAAGGAAGGAAGGAAGGAAGGAAGGAAGGAAGGAAGGAAGGAAGGAAAGAAATCGAAGTTGGTAATATCTCTTCTGCAAAGTTTCTCTGAACTTTTCAAATAGTTACCCACTCTCTATGCCACCATTTTATCTTATAAACACTTTAAATATCCTGTCCAGAAAACTGTATTATAATGATTTGTTTTCATGGCTGTCATATCTCCCACGGTGGCACTCATAGAAAATAATGTCAAATTTCCAAGTGTTTAAAGAAGTGTATGGCTTTCAACACATGGTTGAAGATAAAATCGATAAATAAATAAAGACTGAAGACCTTGAGGAAAGTTACAGTGTGGCCAAATATACACCTCAATACTTTATTTCTTCATGTTAAAACTCCAAATTTCTTCAAATATTAATTATAAGACAAATTACAGAGGCTTCAGTATTCTAGTTTCCCTCCTTTGATGACTATTCTGCTTTATATTACTGATTTTAAAACTACCTCCAAAATATAGGGCCTAAAACAACATTTGTCATTTTATTTTTTTACTCTCTTTCGTGGTTTCTGTTAGAAATTCAGGAAAGGGTCCTCTGGATAGTTCTGGCACAGTCTCCTTTAGTAGGTTGCTGTCAGATGGTGGATAGAGCCGGAGAAGCTGGGAGCCAACCAGTCACCCTCTTTTCCTCTCTTTGTCTCTCTCCTTCTACCCCCGTTCCCCATGTGGAATCATGTTGTCTCTCCATATGGACTAGCAGCATAGCAGCCCCAGGACACTAAAAATGCTTTCAGACTTGGTAAGGACTCCAACATAAATTTTCCAGGGAAGTTGTTTTTTTTTTTTTTCCTGATCTATCCTCAGAAGACATGAAGTGTCACCTCCAGCACAATATATTGGTTATAAGGGAGTCAATAATTTGCCTGGATTCAAGGAAAGGGAAATTAGACTCTATATCTTAAGAAGGTTGTCCCAATATTCTAGAAGAACACGTGAGGCAGGAGATACTGTTTTCTAGCCACAAAATATCAGATCCCTCTTATATACAAAATCCACTCAGTCCCACCCCAAACCCACAAATTCTCATCCCATTATACTCAAGCTTGTAGGGGGCCTTGTCATTTAATCAGATTGTACACTCAAGGCTGTTCAGGTGACGTTCCTCGGGTACAGCAAGTTGCATATTATTACTCTCAATCTAAAGACTGGTGAACTAAAAAGACAAGTCATCTGCCCTTCTCCACACATTCCTCAGATACAGCAAGTCACATATTATTATTCTCAATCTAAAGACCAGTGAACTAAAAAGACAAGTCATCTGCCCTTCTCTACACATTCCTTAGATACAGTAAGTTACATGCTATTATTCTCAGTCTAAAGACCAGTGAACTAAAAAGACAGGTCATCTGCCCTCCTCTACACATTCAGCATACAATGGTGAGACGGGTATAGGATAACCATTAATAAACAGACAAAAAGAGGGAGAGAATGTACTGTGCATGAAGCAATTTTGCAATCCTCCAACTGCACACATCTTGCCAGTTCCTTGATGGAGGCTCACTTCTAATATCTGGGAACTATTCTCCATGGTTCCTAGCTTTTCCTTGTGAGTTATTCTTTCTTTTCTATACAAAAAGGTCTTGATCTGAGATCTCTGCATCCTGTCCTTCATAGGTGGAGTCCAAATGCCTCCTTTAGGTCAAGCTTCTGGTGTTTCCCTTAAAGCAATTTATTTTTAAAAATTTGTAGGGTTTTAAAAAATAAATCATATTGGGTTTCACTCTATTACATATAAGCACAATCTCTTTGAGCTAAGACTTTAAGATTCTTAGAAGCTGTATTATTATGGAAGGTATGGCATTTGAAAGGCATACCCTCAGGATCCTTAGAGGTACTTTTGTCTGTCTGTAAGGTTTTATAAAGTACCACTTTAGATCTTTTAAAGATTTTAACAAAAACTCCAAATTTTACCTAATCTTTTTACTGAGGCTCTTAGTTTGAGAACACTTTGCTGGGGGGGTTGGGCGGGGAAAGAAAGGAAAAGAAAAAAAGGCTAGTCTTCACCCCTTACATTACATGTCCTCCAAATCCTACTCAAAAGCTTAACAGTATGCTTTTTAGTTCTACCCTCTCTTCTCCTCAGGAATCCTCAACACTCCACCTGGAAATCTTAGCTATCACTTAGATCATTAGGTTGATTTCCTCTTTTCGATGTTACTGCAAAGAATAGTCCTGCTAAACTTCCTACCCAATGACAGGACTCTCACTTCCCCCAGCTTCCAATAACATTTCCTTCACTTTCTTCTATACCCTTACTGACCGCTTCCTAAGGCTATTAGGCTTCTAACACTTTTCTGGAGGCCCTTCCAATTTTTACTAAAATGCTCTTTGAGATCAAGTTCCTATCTTCCACACAGTACCGAAACCAATGCTACATACTTTAGATTTTTGTTACAGCAGCACCTGACATCCAGGTGTCAAATTCTGTCTCACTGTATCAGTCTGTTCTCACACTGCTGATAAAGACATACCTGAGACTGGTATGTCTTTACAAAAGAAAGAGGTTTCATGAACTTACAATTCCACATGGCTGGAGAGACCTCAAAATTATGGCAGAGGGCAAGGAGCAGCTAGCCACGTCTTACACAGATGACAGCAGGCAAAAAGAAAGTTTGTGTAGGGAAACACTATTTTTAAAACCATCAGATCTTATGAAATTTATTCACTGATGATAACTTCACAGGAACGATCTGCCCCCATGATTTAATTACTTCCCACTGGGTGCCTCCCACAACATGTGAGAATTCAAGATGAGATTTGTGTCCCCAGAGCCAAACCATATCATTCTACCCTTGGCCCCTCCCAAATCTCATGTTCTCACATTTCAAAACCAATCATGCCTTCCCAACAATCCCCCAAAGTCTTAACTCATTTCAGCATAAACTCAAAAGTCAGGAGTCCAAAGTCTCATCTGAGACAAGGCAAGTCCCTTCCACCAATGAGCCTGCAAAATCAAAAGCAATTAGTTATTTCCTAGATACAATGGGGGCACAGGCACTGGGTAAATACAGGCATTGGGCAAATACAGCCATTCCAAATGGGAGGAATTGGCAAAAACAAAGAGGCTACAGGCTCCAGGCAAGTCCAAAATCCAGTGGGGGCAGTCAAATCTTAAAGCTCCAAAATGACATCCTTTGACTCCATGTCTCACATCCAGATCATGCTAATGCAAGACACAGATTCCTATGGTCTTAGGCAGCTCCACCCCAGTGGCTTCACAGGGTACAGCCTCCCTCCTAGCTGCTTTCACAGGCTGGCATTGCTGTCTGTGGCTTTCCCAGGTGCATGGTGCAAGCTGTCAGTGGACCTATCATTCTGGGTTCTGGAGGATGCTGACCCTCTTCTCACAGCTCCACCAGGTGGTGCCCCAGTAGAGACTCTCTTTGGGCGCTCCAACCCCACATTGCCCTTCTGTACTTCCCTAGCAGAGGTTTTCCATGAGGGCCCCACCCCTGCAGGAAAATTCTGCCTAGACATCCAGGTGTTTCCAAACATCCTCTGAAATCTAGACAGAAACTCCCAAGCCTCAATTCTTGACTTCTGTGCACCTGCAGGCTCAACATCATGTGGAAGCTGCCAAGGCTTGGGGCTTGTAACCTCTGAAGCCATGGCCTGAGCTGTACCTTTGTCCCTTTTAGCATGGCTTGAGTGGCTAGGACACAGAGGACCAAGTCTCTAGGCTGCACAGAGCAGGAGGGCCCTAGGTCTGGCCCACAAAGCCACTTTTTTCTCATAGGTCTCCAGTCCTCTATGGGAGAGGCTGCCACAAAGGTCTCTGACACACCCTGGAGACTTTTCCCCCATTGTCCTGGAAATTAGCATTTGGCTCCTTGTTACTTATGCAAATTTCTGCAACTAGCTTGAATTTCTCCCCAGAAAATGGGTTTTTCTTTTCTATTGCATTTCAAATTTTCTAAACTTTTATGCTCTGTTTCCCTTTTAAAACTGAATGCTTTTAACACCTGAGTCATCTTTTGAATGTTTTGCTGCTTAGAAATTTCTTCTGCCAGATATCTTAAATCATCTCTCTCAAGTTCAAAGTTACACATGTATCTAGGGAAGGAGCTGCTGCCAGTCTCTTTGCTAAAATATAACAAGAGTCACGTTTGCTCCAGTTCCCTAAAAGTTCCTCATTTCCATCTGAGACTAACTCAGCCTGGACTTTATTGTTCATATCACTATCAACATTTTGGGCAAAGCTATTCAACAAGTTTCTAGGGAGTTCCAAACTCTCCCACATTTTCCTGCCTTCTTACGAGCTCTCCAAACTGTTCCAACCTCTGCCTGTTACCCAGTTCCAAAGTCACTTCCACATTTTCAGGTATCTTTCCAGCAGCACCCCACTCCTGGCACTAATTTTTTGTATTAGTCTGTTCTCATGCTGCTGATAAACACATACCCAAGACTGAGCAATTTACAAAAGAAAGAGGTTTAATAAACTTACATTTCCATATGGCTGTGGTGGCCTCACGATCATGGCAGAAAGCAAGGAGGAGCATGTCACATCTTACATGGATGGCAGCAGGAAAAAGAGAGAGCTTGTGCAGGAAAACTCCTATTTCAAAACCATCAGATCTCTGAGACTAATTTACTATCACTAGAACAGCACAGGAAAGAGCTGCCCATGATTCAATTACCTCCCAACAGGCCCCTTCCACAACATGTGGGAATTCAAGATGAGATTTGGATGGGAACACAGACAAACCATATCACCCATTTACTGTTGTTACATAACAAACCACTCCAAAACTCTGTTATCTAAAACAGCAATATTTGGTGTATTCTCTCTCATGGGTTCTGTAGGTCAAGATTTGGCAAGGACTTATTTGTGTGGTTCCCACTCAAACTTTTTCATTAAAGAGACAGTATAGGGGGAGCTTGTGCATCACTTTTTGTAATCTCAGGGCTTCTCCTTCGGACTTTTGTTGTGGGGGAGCCAGTTTGAGCTTTTTCATGCCATTGTAGCCTCAGGGCATTGGTACTGCTTACACTGGTGGCTCAGGATTCTAACATTAATCTAGAAGCAAGGCAATAGTTTCATTGTTGTTTCTGATGTTGCTTTTAGGTTACGTAGCATCACATCTTCCACATTCTGTTGGTTACAAATGAAACCGAGATCCTCCCAGATATGAGGAGAAGAGAATCAGCTTCTACCTCTTGATAGAGGAGTGTAAAGGTTCTCAAATAGGAGTCAGGAAACTAGAGCCTATGGGCCAAATCTGGCCTGCTAGCTGGTGTTGTAAATGAAGATTTATTGGGCTACAAACAGTCTTCACTCATACGGTTATGTATTGTCTAAAGCCACTTTTGTATTGCAGCAGCAAAGTAAGTAGTTGTCATAGGCACCACATGGCCCACAAAGCTTAAATATTTACTAGCTTTTTTTTTTTTTTTGACTTTTTGGGACTTTCACACTAATGGGAGACAGTCAATAAACTGTCCAGTTAACAATTAAGTGAATATTCAC
>CAUYLG010015809.1:0-38302 GCA_963573385.1 Cacajao melanocephalus
TCTTCTTTCAAGGTTCTTAGTTTCTTTGCATTGGGTTAGTACATATTCTTTTAGCTCACAGAAGTTTCTTATTATCCACCTTCTGAAGCCTGATTCTGTCAGTTCATCGCACTCATTCTCTGTCATGCCTTGTTCTCTTGCTGATGAGGAGCTGTGATCCTCTGTAGGAGGAGAGGAATTCTGATTTTGGGTGTTCTCAGCCTTTTTGCACTGGTTTCTTCCCATTTTTGTGAATTTATCCACCTGTAGTCTTTGTAATTGCCGACTTTCAGATTGGGTCTGAGTGGGCATCCAGCTTGTTGGTGATGAAGTTTTTCTGTTTCTTTGTTTTCCTTTGATGGACGCCCCTTCCCCACAGACCTAGGCCTTCCTGGGTTCAGCTGTGCTTACTGTGAAACTCTCAGTCCTCAGCGCTTCCAATTGCGGTTCTCCTTGTGGGGATGGGACCAGCGTAGCCCGACTCAAAGGGCACCCAGCCGCGTATACTCTGCACTGAGAAGCGCTGCGCCACGCCGGGGCACCGGCAAAACAGCCGCACCGGCCAAAAGAGTCGTGCTGGCGACCTGTGTGGCTCCTCCGCTGGGAATCTCCCAGTTTGTGGGCAACAAAAATTCGTCTGAAATTGCGGCGTCCACTCGCTCTCTGCGCTTTCACTGGGAGCTACAATCCTGAGCTGTTGTTAATCGGCCATCATGGATCTCTCCGCCCGGTGATGAAGTTTTTTCTGTTTCTTAGTTTTCCTTTGGCGGATGCCTCTTCCCCACAGAGCTGGACCTTCCCGGTTCAGCTGTGCTTACTGTGTAACTCTCAGTCCTCAGCGCTTCCAATTGCTGTTCTCCTTGTGGGGATGAGACCAGCCGAGCCTGACTCAAAGGGCCCCCGTCCTGTATACTCTGCACCGAGAAGCGCCGTGCTGGGGCACCGGCAAAATAGCCGCGCTGGCCAAAAAAGTCACGCTGGGGACCCGTGTGGCTCCTCCGCAGGGAATGTCCCAGTCTGTGGGCAACACAAATTCCTCTGAAAGTGTAGCGTCCACTCACTCTCTGCGCTTTCACTGGGAGCTACAATCCTGAGCTGTTCTTAATCGGCCATCTTGGATCTCTCCTGTCCATTTCACTTTTTGACCCATTTCTTTAGGAATATGATTTGTCTGCTCATGACTGTTACAGTCCTGTGACTGTCATTGGTATACCTGTGTTTATACTTGCAAAGATATGTATGTTATTATTGTATTATTAATATAGTCTGTAAAGTGGCCTATGAAGTGTTCTGTCATTTTTTTGTTTTTTGAGATGGAGTTTCACACTTATTGCCCAGGTTGGAGTGCAGTGGCACAAACTTGGCTTACTGTAACCTCCACCTCCTGAGTTCAAGCGATTCTCATGCCTCAGCCTGCCAAGTACTTGGGATTACATGTGCACACCACCATGTCTGGCTAATTTTTTTTTTTTTTCATTTTTAGTAGAGATGGGGTTTCACCATGTTGGTCAGGCTGGTCCCAAAGTCCTGACCTCAAGTAATCCACTTGCCTCAGCCTCCCAAAGTGCTTGGATTATAGGCATGAGCCACCACTCCTGGCCCTGTCATGTTTTTATGTTTCTTAAATAAATCTCCTCTTAAAAATATAAGTAAATATTCAAAAAGGAGTTTTAAAAAACTACTTTTTCCAGAATTGTATTTTCTAGATTTTCATCTTTTGGTATTTCAACATTTGGGATTATGGTGTTTAGGATTGTGTCTTTCAGGATTATGGCCCCAACCCAGAGAGATGTTCATCAACAAAATATAGATGAATAAATCAGTTTGTGGCACTTCATTCAGTGACATCTGTATTTGTCCCTTCTTACACTGCTGTAAAGAAGTACTTGGCTGGGTGCAGTTGTTCATGCCTGTAATTCTAGCATTTTGGGAGGCCAGGGCAGGTGGATCTCTTGAGCCCAGGAGTTCAAGACCAGCCCGGGAAACATGGCAAAAACCTGTCTATACGAAAAATACAAAAATTACCCAGGCATGGTGGTGAATGCCTGTAGTCCCAGCTACTCAGGAGGCTAAGGTGGGAGGATCACCTGAGCCTGTGGAGATTGAGGCTGCAGTGAGCTGTGATTGTGCCACTACACTACAGCCTGGGTGACAGAAGAGACCTTGTTTCAAAAATAAATAAATAAATAAATGAAAATAAAAATACCTGAGACTAAGTAATTTATAAAGAAAAGAGGTTTAATTGGCTCACAGTTCTGCAGGCTGTACAGGAAGCATCGTGGCTTCTGTTGTGGGCAAGCCTCAGGAAACTTACAATTATGGCAGAAGGCAAAGGGGAAGCAGGCACATCTTACATGGCTGGAGCAGGAGGAAGAGAGAGAGGGTGAAGATACTACATACTTTTAAACAACCAGAGTTAAAAAAACAAAACAACAAAAAAAATCAAATCACACTAGAACTCACTATTGTCATGACAGCATCAAAGGGGATGGTGTTAAACCACAAGAAACTCTCCCCATGACCCAATGACTTCCCATCAGGCCCCACCTCCAACAATAGAGATTACAGTTTGACACGAGGTTTGGGTGGGAACAGATCCAAACCATATCAACATCCTATACAGCAATGAAAAGGAATGATCTACATCTATCTGCGACCATATGCATATGGATAAATATATGTTAAATGAAAGAGGGGTGTACTGACACCAGTGGGTGTTGAGAACTGTCCACCCCAGGTGTAGGCAGTGAGTGTGCTTTGGCTATAGAAAATTTAAAAATAGGCTGGGCGTGGTGGTTCACGCCTGTAATCCCAGCACTTTAGGAGGCCAAGGTGAGCGGATCACGAGGTCAGGAGATCAAGACCATCCTGGCTAACACGGTGAAAATCCGTCTCTACTGAAAATACAAAAAAAAAAAAAAAAAAGTTAGCCAGGTGTGGTGGCACTTGCCTGTAGTGCCAGCTACTGGGGAGGCTGAGGCAGGAGAATCTCTTGAACCCGAGAGGCGGAGGTTGTGGTGAGCCTAGATCATGCCACTGCACTCCAGCCTCGGTGACAGAGCGAGACTCTGTCTTAAAAGGCTAAAATTAGTTTCTCTCTTTTTTTTTTCTTTTCTTTTTTTGAGATAGGATCTTGCTCTGTCAACCTGGCTGGAGTGCAGTGGCGTGATTTGGGTTCATTGCAAACTCTGCCTCCTGGGCTCAAGTGATCCTCCCACCTTCAGCTCCTGAGTAGCCGGTACTATAGGCACAAGCCACCACACCTGGCTAATTTTGGGATTTTTAGTAGAGACAGGATTTCACCATGTTGCACAGGCTGGCCTCAAACTCCTAAGATAAAGTAAAGCCATCTGCCTGCCTTGGCCTGCTAAAGTGCTCGGATTACAGGTGTGAGCCTCTGTGCCAGGCCATTTTTCTTCTTTTTGAATACCATGTGTTGTTGATTCTATGAGTGATAAAATATTTCTTACTGCTGGGGCACAGCATCCCTTCCCATTTCTGACTCCTATCCCATCACTGGAGTGAAGGAAGCTCATCATAATAGTGTACGTACTACAGGGTTCCATTTTAAAGTACAGCAATAAGCAAAACTAATCTATGCTGTTAACATTCAGGATAGTTTTTAAAGTCTTTGAGGTGGTGAATGGAATGAAGCATGAAGGGATTCTAGAAGCTGGAAATGCCCTGGATATAAGGGTATGTTAAATGTGTTAAAATTCACTGAACTGTACCCTTATGATTTGTGCATCATTTTTTTTTTTGAGATGGAGTCTTCCTCTGTTGTCCAGGCTGGAGTGCAGTGGCGTGATCTCGGTTCACTGCAATCTCCGCCTCTCAGGTTCAAGCAATTCTCCTGCCTCAGCCTCCACAGTAGTTGAGATTATAGGTGCGCACCACCACGCCCAGCTAATTTTTTTTTTTTTGTATTTTTAGTAGAGACGGGGTTTCACCATGTTGGTCAGGCTGGTTGCGGACGCCTGACCTCGTGATTCGCCCCCCTCAGCCTCCCAAAATGCTGGGATTACAGGTGTGAGCCACTGCGCCTGGTTTACCTGTGCATTCTTGTATGTTATATTCCAACATAAAGTTTGTGTGTGTGTGTGTGTGTGTGTGTGTGTGTGTGCTTTGTTTTTTGAGACAGAGTCTTCCTCTGTCACCCAGGCTGGAGTGCAGTGGTGCGATCTCAGCTCACTGCAACCTCTGCCTCCCGGGTTCAACTGATTCTCCTGCCTCAGCTTCCCAAGTAGAGTAGTTGAGATTACAGGTGTGTGCCACAATGCCCGGCTAATCTTTGTATTTTTAGTAGAGATGGAATTTCACCATGTTTGCCAGGCTGGTCTTGAACTCCTGACTTCAAATGATCCACCCACCCCAGCCTTCCAAAGTGCTGGGATTACAGGTATGAGCCACCGCACCTGACCACAACGTAAAGTTTTTAAAAAAGTTACGACGTATTTTTAAAAAATTAGATATACTTAAGAATTATAATTTTGCCCAGGAATGTATTTCTGGCTTGATTTTAGAAAACAAAAAACAAAAAACTTCTGTCTGCCTCAATGGAAATTTCCATCATAATCACTTATAACCAATACTTTGACAACCCCTAAAAACAACACAGGCAGTTACTGAGTGCCTGCCAAATGGGAGAAATACTGAGCAATCATGGTTTGATGGTAAGAAAGAGGAGCTGTCTCTTGCTGTGAAGGAAAGCTGACTTAAAGCAGTTAAACTGCTGGGAATTAATTACATGAAACTAGGCATTTACCTTTAAACACAGATGGCAGATGACCTGCAGTATTTCTCTTTTGCTATTTCTGTGGAGTGTGAATTCCTTTTGAGATCACTAACTTTGCAGAAGAGGGACAGAGCTTGAGCCGGGAAGAATGAAGGTGGGTGGGTGGAGCAGATGGAGACCAAAGGAAGGAGCTGAGAAAAAGGCCAGAGAGAGGAAAGAGGTCATTGCTCCTTCTATCCCCATCAACCAGAGTGGATAAAGGGATAAAATAGAACCAAACCATCACTCACCGTCACTGAATAAGAGAAAGGACATCTCTTCACTTCAACAAAAAAAATAGGAAGAGTGTCAACTGAGGATAAAGGGCTCTTATTTAAATTGAGTAAGTTTAACTTTATAAAAAAATCCACTTCAACTTTATTGATGAGAAATCTACTTTTTAAATACTTTTTAAAAAATTTCCTGTGGATTGGTAAAAAAAATCATCACTGTTTGGTGTTTGAGAGAGACCACTGTTTTCTAGTCTGGAGGTTGGCTTTTTCTATAAAGGGCAAGAAAATAAATCTCTTAAGCTTTGAGGGCCGTGCTTTCTGTTGCAACTACTCAATTCTGCCACTGTAGCATGAAAGCAGGCTATGGAAAACATGCAAATGAAAGGGAATGGCTGTGTTCTATTAAAATCTTATTTGTGGACACTAAAATTGCCAAGTGGAATTGAACAAAATTGAGACCCGAAAATTTATACAAAAGATCAATGAAAGGAAAAGTTGGTTCTTTGAAAGGATAAATAAGATTGATAGACCACTACCTAGATTAACAAAGAAAAAAAGAGATGTTCCAAATAAGCACAATTAGAAATGAGAAAGGGGACATTACTACTGATCCTACAAAAATACAAAAGATTATTAAGACCGTTATGAACATTTGTGAACACAAACTAAAAAATCTAGAGGAAATAAAGTCCTGGAAATACACAAATTCCCAAGACTGAATCAGAATTACTTAAACCCTGGACACACCAATAATTAACTCTGAAATTGAATCAGTAATAAAAAACATACCAACCAAAAAAAGCCTTGAAGCAGACAGATTCACAGACAAATTTTGTCAGATGTACAAAGAAGAGCTGGTACCAAACCAATTATTCTGAAATATCAAGGAGGAGAGACTCCTCCCTAACATATTCTACAAAAACAGGATCTTACAAAGACACAATAAAAAAAGAAAACTACAGGCAAATATTTCTGTTGAACATAAACACAAAAATCCTCAACAAAATTCAACAGAGAATTTAGCAGCACATCAAAAAGTTAATTCACCATAATCAAGTAGGCTTCATTCCTGGGATGCAAGGTTGACTCAACATACACAAATTAATAAATGTGATTCACCACATAAACAGAATTAAAAACAAAAACCATATGATCAGATGCAGAAAAAGCTTTTGATAAAGTCCAATATCCCTTCATGATAAAAACCCTCAACAAATGAGGCATTGCAGGAAATTACCTCAAAATAATAAGAGTTATCCATGACAACCCAGAGCCAACATCATATTGAACAGGAAAAAGTTGGAAGCGTTTCTCCAAGAACTGAAACAAACAAGGATATCTGCTTTCACCACTTCTATTCAACGTAATACTGGAAGTCCTAGCCAGAGCGATCAGGCAAGAGAAAGAAGTAAGTCATCCAAACAGGAAAAGAGGAAGTCAAATTATCTCTCTTCACTGAAGAAATGATTCTACACCTGGAAAACCCTGTGGACTCTATGAAAAATCTCCTAGAACTGATAGATGCCATCAGGAAAGTTTCAGGATACAAAAATCCATGTATGAAAATCAGTAGCATTTCTATACACCAATAACATTCAGGCTGAGAGCCAAATTAACAATACAATCTCATTTACAATAGTTACACACAAAAATACCTAGGAATATATCTAACCAAGGAGATGAAAGACTTCTACAAGGAGAACTACAAAACACTGCTGAAAGAAATCATAGATGACACCAACAAATGAAAAAACATTACATGCTCATAGGTTGGAAAAATCAATATTGTTAACATGGCCATACTGCCCAAAGCAATCTACAGATTCATTACTATTCATATTAAACTACCAGTCATTTTTCTTTCTTTCTTTTTTTTTTTTTTTCCTTGCTTTGTTGCCCAGGCTAGAGTGCAGTGATGTGATCTTGGCCCACTTCAACATCTTCTTCCCAGGTTCAAGGGATTCCCCTGCCTCAACCCCGCCAAGTATCTCAGCTTACAGGTGCATGCCACCATGCTCAGCTGATTTTTGTATTTTTTTTTTTTAGTAGAGATGGTGTTTTGCTAAGTTAGCCAGGCTAGTCCTGAACTCCTGACCTCAAGCAATCCGCCCACCTCAGCCTCCCAAAGGTCTGGGATAACAGGAGTGAGCCACTATACCCGGCCTCATTTTTTCACAGGAGTAGAAAAACTATTCTAAAATGTATATGCAACCCAAAATGAGCCTGAATAGCCAGGGCAATCCTAAACAAAAAGAATAAAGTTGGAAGCATCACCTTACCCCACTTCAAACTATACTACAAGGCTTTAATGAACAAAACAGCATAATAAAAGCAGACATAGACCAATGGAACAGAATAGAGAATCAGCAATAAAGTTGCACACCTATAACCATCTGATGTTCAACAAAGTTGACCAAAGTAAGCAATGAAGAAAGGACTCCTTATTCAATAAATGGTGCTGGGATAACTGGCTATCTGTATGCCAAAGAATAAAGCCAGACCCCTTGTTATCACCACATACAAAAATTAACTCAAGATGGCTGAAAGATTTAAATGGAAGACCTCAAACTATAAATATCCTAGAATAAAACCTAGGAAATACCTTTTGGACATCAGCTTTGGCAAAGAATTTATAACTAAGTCCTTAAAAGCAGTTGCAACAAAAACAAAAATTGATAGTTGGGACCCAATTAAATGGAAGATTTTCGCATAGCAAAAATTAAATAGAAAACCTATGGAATAGAGAAAATATGCACAAACTGTGCATCCTGCAGAGGTTTAATATCAAGAATCTATAAGGAAATTAAATAACAAGGAAAAGAGCAAATAACCCCACTAAAAAATGAGCAAAGGACATGAACAGACATTTCTCAAAAGACATACAAGCAGCCAAAAACATATGAAAAAATGTTCATCATCACTAATCATCAGAGAAATGGAAACCAAACCCACAAGATACCATCTCACACTTGTCAGAATGGCTATTATTAAAAAGTCAAAAAATGCTAGGCACAGGGCTCATGCCAGCACTTTGGGAGGCCAAGGTGGGTGGATTATGAGGTCAGGAGTTCAAGACCAGCCTGACCAAGAGGGTGAACCCTGTCTCTACTAAAAATACAAAAATTAGCCAGGTGTGGTGGTGGGGGCCTGTAATCCCAGCTACTCAGGAGGCTGAGGCAGAGAATTGCTTGAACCCGGGAGGTGGAGGTTGTAGTGAGCGGAGATCACACCACTGCACTCCAGCCTGGGCGACAGAGTGAGACTCCGTCTCAAAAAAAAAAAAAAGTAAAAAAATAATAGATGTTGGCAAGGCTACAGAGAAAAGAAGATGCTTATATACTCTTAGATGTAAATTAGTTCAGCCACTGTGGAAAATACTTTGGAGTTTTGCAAAGAACTAAAAACAGTCTGAGCATAGTGGCTTATGCCTGTCATTCCAGCATTTTGAGAGACTGAGGCAGGAGGATTGCTCGAGCCCCAGAGTTCAAGATTAGCCTGGGCAAGATGGCAGGAACTCATCTCTACAAAAAATTTAAAAAATAGCTGGTGCTGGTAGCATGTGTCTGGGGTTCGACTACTTGGGAAGCTGAGGCAGGAGGGTTCCTTGAACTCAGGAATTTAAGGTGGCTATGAGTGCATCACTGCACTCCAGCCTGGGTGACAGAGTGAAACCCTGTCTCTAAACAAAAGAGAAAAAAAGAACTAAAAACAGAACTACGATTTGACCTATTTGATCTCAACACTGGGTATATACTCAAAGGAGAGTAGACTGTCCTACCAAAAAGACATATACATTCATTGCAGCACTATTCACAATAATAAAGACAGGGAATCAACCTAGGTGCCCATTGATAATGGATTGGGTAAGGAAAATGTGGTACATATACATCATGGAATATACACCATGATCCAATTACTGCCTCCCTTGACACGTGGGGACTACAATTGAGATGAGATTTGGGTGGGGACACACAGCCAAACCATATCAATCTCCAAGTGACTTACTAATGTATTCCTTCCAACCACAAGACTACTCTTCATGCAAGGAATTTCAGTAAACATAGCCATATTTTCTTACCTGGTTACATTTCCTGTGCTATCCCTGCCTTTTAACCCCACTCAGTTTGTAGAAATCAGGTTGCCAGTAGGTTTTGACAAAAGAATAAAAGCCTTATCCCCTTGGGGATGGCAAGGCAGAGAGTCTGTCACAGATTTGGTCCTCTGGTCCGGCCTGTAGATAGAGGGATGGCAAGCAGAAATGAAGGTGTTTCAGAAGGCTCTCTGTGAGACGTGGGATAAACTGCCATTTGGATGTTAATGAGGGACACTGGGTCGGGTGAGAGAGGCTTTTCCCCAGCTATGTCATTCTTCCTGTGGCTTCAGTGTTTCACAACTTGGAGGGTGGGCAGCAAATGTGCCACTTTGAGGGGAGGGGACTGACAATGGGCTTCAGAGGCGTGGCAAGGTGTCTTTGTGCAATTTTGCAGGTGAATAAGAGTTGGCCAATAAACCTCACCCAGGAGTTTGTCCAGTGGGAATGCAACAAGGTAGCACAGCCCAGAAACTATTGGGGTGGAGAGTGTGTGGATATTAGGAACGGTGCCTTGGTGTCAGGTGCTCTACTACTTACTAAAAACCTTGGACTGTTTCTTCATCTGGAAAATAGAAATAATGGGCCAGGCACGGTGGCTCACACCTGTAATCCCAGCACTTTTGGAGGCCGAGGTGGGTGGATCACCTGAGGTCAGGAGTTAGTGACCAGTCTGGCCAACATGGTGAAATTCTATCTGTACTACAAAAAATTAGGCAGATGTGGTGGTGGGCACCTGTAATCCCAGCTACTTGGGATGCTGAGGCAGGAGAATCGCTTGAACCTGGGAGATGGAGGTTGCAATGGGCTGAGATTGCGCGATTGCCCTCCAGCTGGGCAACAAGAGTGAAACTCTGTCTCAAAAGAAAAATAGAGATAATGATAATACTTACTATGGAGAATGGTTGAAAAGATTAAGTAAGATAATACGTGTAAAGTGTGTGGCAAGTGATATTAAAATATCAGAAAGCAACATGGGTCAGTAACACATGATGTATTCCTGGCCATGTGACCCCATTGGAATCTATAAAGAGGGGCCTGGCATTTAGACACATGAGTCACATATGTTTCCATATGCCTTGAGTGTGGCCATGAAATTAAGTGATTTTTTTTTGTCCCTTAAAAACCACATCCTTTTAATAGAAAACTACAGCAAATACCAGGCAATATGTGAAAAGGACCACTTATTTATTATCACTACATGTCAGAAACCATCTGGACCATTTTCTTGTAGCAGATGTTTGCCAAATTAACTTTAGAAACAGAATTCATGTAGGGTATTTCTGTTAGCACAATGAATGTAAGTAGGACAAATGCAGATACATTTTTCAAAACAATATTAAGCCTTATTACAGTCAGGTAAAAAAACCATGGTGACTGCACACATTCTTTTAATTTGCTCAGAGAGCTCAGGAAGTGTCAATCAACTATCTCTTAATTCAAGAGATTAATTTAGAAATGATCTGAAATGCAAAAGAGTTTTAAAACCTTGATCATGAAAGCTTACAAACATTTAATTCATATTGTTCATGGTAATGAGGCAGGAGAATGGGTAATTAGGGTAGCCAAGGGTTGGGGCAGAAGGAAGAGAACAGCAGGTGCAGTCAGTTCCAGACAAGATTGGGCAGCAGCACACAGGCCACATCTTCACTCCTGTGATAGACGGAAGTCTCCACCTCAGCCTCTGATTGGTCGCAGGCCAATCCTTCATAGGATATCACCAATTGGAGGCCCCTAAAGGGCACCTAGGGGTGTTACCAAATTCTTTTGGCTTTAAAAAAATCCTGGGGAGCACTGCAGCAGAAGAGGCTCTTCAGCCGCTTGCTTGAGCTCACTCCCATTTTGTGAATTGCACTTCCACTTCTTCATAAATCTGTGCCTTCGTTACTCTTTTCTTTAGTTGCTTTGTTTGTCTTTTGTTGCTTTGCTCTCTTGTTGCTTCATTTGCGTGTTTTGTTCAACTCTGTTCAACATGCCAAGAACCTGGACAACTCAGTTAAGACCTTCCATCTGGTAACAGTCATGGTAATTTTTAAGATATTTTATTTATTGATTGATTGAGACAGGGTCTTGCTCTGTTCCCTGGGCTAGTGTAGTGGCACAATCATAGCTCATTGCAGCCTGGATCTCCCTGGCTCAATCACTCCTCTTGCCTCTGCCTCCCAAGTAGCTGAGACTGCAGGTGTGTACCCGCATGCTTGGCTAATTTTTAAAATTTTGTAGAGATGGGGTCTCACTATGTTGCCTAGGCTGGTCTCCAACTTCTGTGCTCAACCAGTCCTCCTGCTTCAGCCTCCCAAAGCCCTGGGATTACAGGCCTGACCCACTGTGTCTAGCTTGCTGATTGTTAAAGAGTATTTAATTCTCTTTTATTCATAGATGTGCTGTCTTAGGGCCTGGGAAATAAAAAGTCTATTGAGAATTAGCCTCTGCCCTCAGGGATCGTTCAATCTCATAGAGAAATAGGTAAACGAATATAGACAGTGTTATCCAGGGCTAAGATTCAGATATGCCTCAGATCCTAGGGAAGCCCCCAAAAAGCAACCATAACAACCAGACCAATGGATATAAACATATGATTTTATACAATAAGTAAGACCGTTTGATAGATCAGTAGAATGACTATAGTTTACAACAACTTATTGTACATTTCAAATAGCTCAGAGAGGTGAGGCGCGGTGGCTCATGCCTGTAATCCCAGCACTTTGGGAGGCCAAGGCAGGTGTATAACTTGAGGTCAGGAGTTCAAGACGAGCCTGGCCAACATGGTAAAACTCTGCCTCTACTAAAAATATAAAAATTAGCTGAATGTGGTAGTGAATGTCTGTAATCCCAGCTACTTGGGAGGCTGAGGCAGGAGAATTGCTTGAATCCAGGAGGCAGAGGTTGTAGTGAGCTGAGATCAATCCACTGTACTCCAGCCTGGGCGATAGAGAGAGACTCCATCTCAAAAACAAAACAAAACAAAACAAAAAATCAACAACCCCCACCCCCCAAAAAACCCCAGATAGCTAGGAGAGAATAATTAATGTCTCTAGCTTAAAGACAAATATTAAGGTGATGAATATCCCAACTACACTGATGAGATCTTCACCATACATCTGTTATGCATTAATAAAAAATTGTTTAAAAAATGGAAATTCCCCAGGTCTCCCCCAAAAAACCAAACCAAGGGCCAGGAAATACTTCTTGAAGGATGTGAAATTTGAGAGATAGGGAAAGTTTGCAGAGCAAAAGCAAGAGGAATTGGGGGTAGGGGAATAAGATCATCAGCAACTTGTCAATTTTTGTAATCAACTCAATACAATAAGATATTTATGACTAATATTTAATAATTAAAAAATTTCAATTGCTGATGTTTTCAACAGGCTTGTTTTAAAATACAGTATTTGCCTTCTGTAGAGGCAGAATTCTGGAACATAAAAGGATATTTAGTATCTTTTTAGTCTATTTTCAATATGAAAAACATTTTTAAAATACCAAGGTAATGCATATTTAATATAGAACATTTATATAAGCAAAAGAAGGAAAAAAATTCACCTTTAATCCTATTCTAAACTGTCATGAATATTTTGTAGCTAAATTCTTGCAAATGCTCATGATTATTTCCTTGAAGTAGATTAGGATAAACTCCAAGATGAGAATTGCAAATTTAAAGAAAATGATTATTTTAAGGGCTTTGACTGATGTTAACAAAGACAGAAAGATTGTGTTTATATTTGAAAGCCTAAGCTCTGGAGTAGATTGCCAGGTTTTCGCTACTGTCCACCATTACTAATTCTCTCCCTGTGGCAAATCCTGTATCTTTCTAAGCTTTTGCTTCTTTATTGGCCAGTGGAAAATCTCAGCTTTGGCTCATCATTTACCATGCCTGTGCCTTGGAGTGGCCATTAGGATTACATTGGATAATCTCTGTAAAGAATTTATTACAGTGATAACACACATAAAGCATTCAGTAAAGTTCAATTATTATTACTATTACTGTTGTTATTATCACATTCTTCCTGGCAATACAGAAAAGTGCCCATTTTTCTCTGTCTTTGATAATAGTGGCAAGAAAGCATTTCTAGCTTGATAGATGAAAATGGTGCTTGCTCTAATTTGCAATTCTTTATTAACCTGCTAACCCCATTTTTAAAAAGAAAAGATGAAGGGCTCAAGGACACCCAACACATTACTAGAAAAATTAAAATTAGCACCCCGATTGCCTGATTTTCAGACCATTGCTCTTGCTAGTTCATTGCTCAACCTTGAAAGGCAGTATAGCTGATTCGTCTAACGTGGCCCCTGAAGTCAGCCAGCATGGGTTCAAATCTCACTCCTTATTCCTTCCTAGCTCTGTGATCTTGGACACTTCCTTCCTGCAATGAAAGAGTTAACAACTTCTCTGGGCCCTAGTTTCTTGTTTTAAATTCAGAGATACTGAAATTAAAGATCATTCTAAGGATAATTTGTATTAAGTGCTTAGAACATGACTAGCAAGTATGAAGTGCTTATGGGGCTCTGGCCTTTAGATGTGCCACTCTCTTGGATCAAACTGACTTTCTTATAAGGCATGTGTCTGCTCATATAGCTCAGCTGTCTTTAACACTAGAGTTGGGAGAGTAGTTTGGGAACTGGTGTGGACTTCTCCCAGTTAGGCAGCTGTAGTGAACTAGGATGCATGGCTGATCACAAGGTCTTTTCCTGGAAGGCAGGTTCAGAGTGATATGATTAATTTCTCGCACAGAAGCTTCCATATTTATGAACATTCAGAGACAGGAACAACACACAGTACCAGAGCAAAAGCATGCTAATTCCACCCATTCCCAGCAATCTGCTGTTCATTAGGTTTACCCACAGGTTGACTTAAAAGTCTTTCAGGGGCCAGGCGCAGTGGCTCATGCCTGTAATCCCAGTACTTTGGGAGGCTGAGGCGGGCGATATCATTTCAGGTCAGGAGTTTGAGACCAGCCTGGCCAACATGGTGAAAAGCCATCTCTACTAAAAGTATTAGCTGGGCGTGGTGGTACATGCCGGTAATCCAGCTACTTGGGAGGCTGAGGCAGGAGAATTGCTTGAACCCCGGAAGTGGGGATTGCAGTGAGCCGATCGTGCTACTGCACTCCAGCCTGGGTGACAGAGTGAGACTCTATCTCAAAAAAAAAAAAAAAGGTCTTTCAGTACCTAACCTGTCTACAAGTAGAGAAAACTTGTTAAATCCCAGAGTGGAAACAGTTACAGAATCTAGCTGGGATTTTTCTTTGTCCTAACCATAGTCTTTTAAAAAGTGTCTATTTGCAGAGACAAATACTGAAACCTGGTTCTTATTGTGACTGCTTGTGTTTTAAATCAAAGACATTTTAGAATCATACGGAAAATGTTGCAAAGACAAAATTTTAAATAACCATGGCTATCCAATTTCAATAAAAATAAAATCTCTATTTTAAAAATAAAGAAGATAATGTAGCCTTCCTTAAAGAAGGTAACATAGCCATTGGTCTGACAAATGCCTAAATGCTGAATATTGTGCAATTTAACTTTTGCCATTTCACAAATTTCTGAGAGAACCACAGACATAATTATCAGTTATTTGTTTTTAAGATTAAAACATTAATTCTATTCTTTAAAAAAGTCTTTTATAATCAGTTATAAGGAAACAATTGAAATTATCTAAAGCACCAATTATTCTAATCAATATGCAGATATTTTGCAAAAAAGTATTTATAGCAAAAATGTTCATTTAAAAAAATGTTTGAGTAGAAAAAAGTCCAAGAGCAAAAAATAAATTTCCATTCTCACAATATGGAAGTAGTGAAAGTGAAAATCCATCAGAAAAATAGGGTGATGGCTTGGTCCACCCATACCCATACTGACAGTAAATAAGTGAATTTAAAATGAAGATGAGAAATCTTTGTGCAGATATAGGAGGTTAATAATCAGTGAAACATTGTAAAGCAATCTTTCAAGAATCACTGGAGCCAGACACAGCAGCTCATGCCTGTAATCTCAGCACTTTGGGAAGCTGAAGCAGGAGGATCTCTTGAACCCAGGAGTTCAAGACCACCCTGGGCAACAAAGCAAGACCCAATCTCTACAAAAAATTAAAAAATTTGTGGGTCATGGTGGCATATGGTTGTAGTTCCAGCTACTCAGGAGGTTGAGGTAGGAGGATTGCTTGAGCCCAGGAGTTCAAGGCTTTAGTGAGCTATGATCGGGTCACTGCACTCCAGGCTGGGTGGCAGAGTAAGACCCTGTCTCAAAAAAAAAAAAAATACTTGGATACTTTACTAAGCTCTGATATCACTTTTAGTCCCCAAGATGAAGTGTGTGCTATACAGTGGCACAATGGCATGGTTTTATAGGCAGAATGCTTAGAAAACACCCAATGTAGAGGTCTTTAAGGGAGGGTACTGTCTGATTGCTCAGCTATGTTGCCACATTTAGAAATACATTAGCCAGTATAACTTGTTTTCAGTTATTTCTGATTTTCCTTTTGTTGAGATTAAATTCAAATTAGAAATTACTGAAAATAAGTTATTAAATTTCATATAAGAGAGCACTGGCATTTTACATAAACACTGTGACAAATTAATCTGATTACAAGGATCATCAGAGAAATTTTTAAAAGTATGGATTGTTTTCATAGTTATGTTGTCTCTTCTTAAGCTCTTCACCTTATTTTATATATATATGATATTAATATTCCCACCTTAAATCATTTTTGACTAACATTTGTTTTATACTGTATATTTTTTCCTACTTTTAATTTTCAAGATTTGAGATAAATATTATATCCTGGGTTTTATTTTTTCATCCAATTCAAGGGTTTAGAAACCCTCCCCTCCCCTCCCCTTCCTTCTTCTCTTCTCTTCTCTTCCTTCTCGTCTCTTCTGTTCTCTTCTCTTCTCTTCTCTTCTCTTCTCTTCTCTTGTCTTCTTCTCTTCTCTTCTCTTCTCTTCTTCTCTTCTCTTCTCTTCTCTCTTTTCTTCTTTTTAAGAGGCAGGGTCTCTATCACCCAAGCAGGAGTGCAATGGCCTGATCATAGTTCACTGCAGCCTTGATTTCCTGGGCTCAAGTGATCCTCCCACCTCAGCCTCCTGGAGTAGGTAGGACTACAGAGGCATGCCACCACACTAGCTAATTTTTGTATCTTTTGTAAAAAGAGGTCTCCCTATGTTGCCATCCTCCTACTTTGGCCTCCCAAAAGTGCTGGGATTACAAGAGTGAGTCACTGTGCCAGGCTTGGAAACTGTTTCTTATCCATCAAAATCTGTTTTTCCATTCTTCTACAGTAATAAAGCTGTAACTGGGCTGTTGCCATCCAACGAGGAGCTACATTTCCCAGCCTCCCCTTGCAGCTTGGATTCTAAGTCGTTGCCAGTGAAATGTGAGTAGAGGTGATATCTGCATTTGCTGGCTTTGCTTGTGTGTTCTTCATACCTTCTTCCTTTTGAGTCAGAATTTAGATATCCTTTTCCTATCTTCAAGTATGCAGATAAGGAGAACACCGTGAAGGATGGTAGAAAAGTAATACAGAAAGAAGTTGGATCTCTGGATGGAGTATGGAACAGAGTTGCCCATTGATTTACAGCATTGACTTCTGCTATATTATATTCTCTAAGCCATTAGATTATTGTTGGATGTTTTTATTTTTTATTTGAGACAAGATTATCATTGGATGTTTTTATTTTTTATTTGAGACAAGGTCTTACTTCATCACCTAGGCTGGAGTGCAGTGGTGCAATCATGGCTCACTGCATCCTCAATCCTTTGGGCTCAGGTGATCCTCCCACTTCAGCCTTCCAAGTAGCGAGACTACAGACACAAACCACCATGTCAAGCTAACATTTTTTATTACTTTTTGTAGAGACAGGGTCTCCCTACGTTGCCCGGGCTGGGTCTTTTTGTTATAGTAATCTTGTCTTGCCCCATGGCACTTACCATATAACATGTTCTACATAGGATTTTCTTCTATTTTATTCTGTTTCTTATTGATTTGTATCTGTTAGATTGAAGAAAGAGGACATAACTTCTACTTTTGCACACCATGTTAGTGCTGAGCATATTTTCTTTTTGAACAATTATTTTCTGAGCCCCTGCTGCGTGCCAGGAACAGTACTAGGAGGTAGGCGTATAGTGGGGAACAAGCAGAAAAGTTTCCTGCTTTTTAGTATTGTGGGGAGCTGGACATCAGACAGACATAGAATAAATATGTAATTATGACAAAGAAAAGTATAAGGCACTCTGAGACCTAATTTTTATTGGAAGCTCAGCAAAACTTCTCTGAAGAAGTGATTTTTAACTTGAGACTTGATGGTTGAATAGAGTTAGGTGAAGAGTGGAAGGGAAGAGCACTGCAGACATGGAACAGCATAGGCTAAAAGCAGTAAAGAGCATGGTGCGTTCACAGAATGAAGTGAAGGTCAGTTAGGTCAAGTGTGGTCAAGTAGAAACTGGTATGAAATGAGCCTGGAGGAGTTGTCAGAGGCCCAAAGATACAGCGTCTTGAAAGATTTGATATCTCATTCCAGCCTCGGCAGCCATTGAGGGGTTTTGATCTAGTTTGCACTTCAAAACATTTCTCTGGATTCTGGGCAAAGGACTGATTATGAGGGAGAGAGACTGGGAATAAACTGATAACCGGAAGCAGTCCTGGCAAGAAATGACTGTCCTGGAACGGGGTGGTAGTCATGGGGAGAGAGGGAAGAGGAAGGACTCAAGATGCAGTCTGGAGGAGGAAGTAGCAGGACTTGGAAACGCCATGTCTGGAGGAGGGGTGGTGGTGAGGGAGGGGAAGGTGGCAACAAATCCTCCTTAAACTGATTTATTCGCTTCCTTTGCCCACTTACATGGGGGAGGAAGATGTTCTCATGGGTCTTTCTTTTGTGAGTTTGTTTGAACAAACACCTACCCTACAGCCATGTAAACCTGGTTTGTCCCACCTGAAGTATTCCATTCTGCATTCCGTCTTGGGCTAGTGGAATTTTCCTTTCCAATTGGATTGTTAGGTTGTGCGAGGGAGAGAACTGTGTTGCTTTCATCTCCTGTCCTACATAGCACCTAGCACGGTGCTTTGCTTAAAGCAGATGCTGAGAATCATTTTTCTGAAATACATTTCTTTTGAGTGCTTTGTAAGAAATATATTTTTCTTCAGCTGCACAAGAAAAAATTTATTTTCCTTTAGTCTTCCAGTTTTTAGCGCACTGGTAAAGTACAGTGCATTTGGCATATTGGTGATCTATTCAAGTTAATTTTTCCTTTGCTCTTTGATTTTAGTCTATAGTAGAATCAATCTTTTGGACCAGTAAAAATCCCAGTGCTTCATCCAAATCTGGTATTCATATCTGTGAGGCGAGAACTACTGACGAGCACACTGAAACATTTTGCACATGTGTTTTTCTCTTTTGCCTCTGTGGTAAGGCATTTTCCTAGCTGTGCTCTGGATTCTTCCCATTCCAGTTTTTAAATTTCCACATGGGGTTTAGCCACTTGGTGAACTGCTCCCAGATCCCCTTTATACTATCGGAGTCAGCTTCAGCCATGAGATTGTTGGTATTTTTCTGGTTCGGTGAGCCTGCCTTTACTGTCCCATCTCACTGGCTTCTTGGCCTTTATTCTTTCCCAATATTTCATGGTTGTAACCTATGAACTTTTCCTTTCAACAGTTCTCTGTCCTCGGAGAAGCACTCCATCTTGTCTGTTCCATGGTTTTTGATTTTGACTCTGTTCCTAGCCAGCTGTGACAGTGGCCACTTGAATCACAGGGTGGGCTATTTTTCTTTTGTCATATCTGTTTCTCATCTTTCTCTGCCTTGACATTGTTTCAGAGATAGTTTTAAATTCAACAGAATTTTTCTCGTAATTCTTAGATGCCGATTGCAGTTTGTCTTTTTAAAATAAAGTCAATTTTGCCAATTTCTTGCTTTTTTCTATTTGGCAATGTTGAGATTGCCACTGCTCTTGACAGCTGCTATTCAGTATGTCATTACTCAGCCTTGGAAGTAAGTTTAGAATGTCTTGTGCCCCTGACTCTGGAACGCTGTGTCCTAAGGGCGGTGCATCTGAAGGTTGTGGGGATGACCTGGAGAAGAATCTGTGACATTTGTACAGTGCCTTACAATTTACAAGGGACCTTTAAGTGTGTGATCTTGCTTAGTGCTCACAATAAGCGTATGAGGGTAGCACGGCATTATACTGCCTGTTTTAAAGTCAAGAAACTTGAGGCCGAGCGCGGTGGCTCACACCTGTAATCCCAGCACTTTGGGAGGCCGAGGCAGGCAGATCACCTGAGGTCAGGAGTTCAAGACCAGCCTAGCCAACATGGTGAAACCCCGTCGCTACTAAAAATGCAAAAATTAGCCCGGCATAGTGGCAGGCGACTGAAATCACAGCTCCTCGGGAGGCTGAGGCAGGACAATGGCTTGAACCCAGGAGGCAGAGGTTTCAGTAAGCTGAGATTGTGCCATTGCACTCCAGCCTGGGAGACAAGACTGAGACTTCATTTCCTAAATAAATAAATAAATAAAGTCAAGGAACTTGAGATCATAAAGTTAAGTGTTTTCCCAACATTGCCCAGCTAGAAGGTGATGGAGAAAGGGTTTGAACTTATGTCCCACCAGTGCTCTTCATCCTACAGAATTCTGTCATTTTAATATCATTTCAATTTCAGGCTGGGAAGGACAGTGTAGGTTGCAGGAGCAATTGGATCCAGGAACTCAAACGATGTTGTCAGAGCCTAGTCTTTCTTCTCTTTTGGCTCCGTCTTCCTCTGAGTTGATTTTCCCTTTATCTAGGCTCTTCCCTTGCAGGACAGTATGGCTTCTAACAGCTCTAGGTCAATAACCTTTAATTCAGAGGAAAAAAGAACATGCCCCTTCTGGCAGAAGTACAGAACTTGCTTCTCATTGTCTCCAGTTGGGTTATATGTTTGCCTCTGAACCAGTTACTGTGGTCAGAGACTTGGGATGCTCTGATTGGGCAGACCCGAGGCATATGACCTCTAGAGAGCCACAGGTGTAATCAACTAGGCTTAAATTCCATGGCAGGAGCATTGGGGAAAAGTGGTTTCTCAGAAGAAAAGTGAGAACAAAAGTTATGCCTGTTGGGCAGACAAAGACCCGAGATGCCCTCTGTGCTGGATATTTCCCATTTGCCCCTCACCACCCATCTCTGTGCCTCAGGAGTCTAACTCGTGTATATTACATTGATAAGCTTTCTTTCCCTCAAGCTTCCAATTGCATTTGGCCAGTGGAGAGCTCTGGCAGATTAGCGTCAAGAAGAGTGAGGGAGGGGTATTCATTCCACCATCTCCTTTCCAGAAAGCACCTACCTGTAAATAAAGTTCACAGTGCCCGCCAGGCAACCCTCTTTACACAGTTCACACTGTCTCCAGGTGCTGCTGCTTTCTTTGCTTTTTCAAGACAGAGTGGTAACACTCCTGGGGTTTGGCACAATCCCTTTTAGTTTTTCTACACTCTGCTCACACTTTTGTAAATGATCTCTTTATTAAACTCAAGTTCCCAAATATGAGTGCATCATCTAATTCCCACCACGACCTGAATGATACACCCTTTATAAGCAGAGAAGTAAAAGTCACATTCATATCAGGTGAAAAATGATTCAGATCATACAGGGATGTTAGCTGAGGAGTTGAGAAGATTTAGGTGGGGCATGTTGACTATATTCAAAATCGATGCAAAAAGGGTGGCCACAGGGAAGAGGAAACAGCATGGTTTTGTATGGCTTCTTTAGAATCAGAGTTGTTAGGTTTCCAACAAATAGTGCTGTCTAAAAATGAAACAAGCTGCCCGAAAGGTAAAGAGTTCACTATCACTGAAGGTTTTCAGCTGGACATCTTTAGTGAGATCCACTTGTCAGGGGTTTTTGTGAAGGGGATTCCTTCATCAGATAGTAGGTGAATTACATTACCTTGAGAGTCTCTTCCTAGAGTTTTATTCATGCAGGAATATTTATTTCCTCTGGCCCATTGCTCTCTCACTGCCTGGCAGACATTCGATGTTGGAACCAGAGGCTATGGATGCATCTGCCGAGCCCCAGAGCCTTTGTGTTGTTTGCATTGATTTCCTAAGTCATTCTGGTTCCTCTCCTCCCACAACGCCCTCTGGCGTGAGGGTCATAGATCAGAAGTGGTGAGCTGTTCTTTGGTATCTTGTCAGTAGCATGTTGGATACATTAAGAGACTCATGTCCCTCTTTGGCTACATAGACTGGCAAATATCCCCAGGTAGAAGCCATAGGGAGCAATCTAATAGTGCTTATTATTAAAGGTCGCAAAGAAGTAAACTACTCCCTGAGAAGTAAAATTACATTAGCAACCAGGAATTGCTGTACTTTAACCATTGAGACTAACAAAAAAAAAAATCTGTGAAATGACGTTGCTATTCTTTTTATTATATGTGTTTTTCCATTTAAGAAATTGAATTTAAAAAGCCTTCTAGAGTTTTATAGTTTCAATTACGAACTTCCTTTCCTAATCCTAATTTATTCAGAAGGAATCAACTCCTTAGAGGCAAATTCTCCTACCCTGCAGGGTGTTCTGCACCTACTGTATCAGCTGGGCCTGGGTATACACGACAGACAGTGATTTGGCCAATTTACTTTAAAAAAGAATTGACAGGACTGAAGAAAAAGCTGAAGAACCCGGCTTGGAATGGGCAGTTTGCAGAGCAGTAAAAACCAAGCATCTTGGAAGGGCATGGCTGGAGGTATAAAGCAGTTCTGATGAAATTTCTGTTCATGAGTCACTCTACTCAAAATGTGAAACTGTGAGGAAGGAGTCCTAATGGGCTTTTGAGTCTCAAGCCTATCTTCAGTTGGGGAAGGGTGGGGCAACTTGACTGAGAGTCTGAACAAACCTACACACAGTGGGAGAGGTAATATCCCTGAATGCTGGAAAAATGGAAACCACTGTCCATACACCAACTCTTAATGGCAGCCAAGAAACTACCACATGAAAATACAGATTGAAGCAGGGAGTACAGTGGTTCTGAGGCAGGGTAGGCTAGCCTAGAAAAGTTGATTGTGGTTAATATGGGAAAAGGACTGACACATAGACATGTATTGGAGAAATATTCATTGAGAGAAACATTATTTGAAAGGATTAAGATTCTACTGTTCCTCTCAGAGGGACAGTATGGGATTGCCTATGGTGTAATGAGATATTTGCCAGCCCAATGTGGGTCTTGGGCAGGAGCTGACAAACTTTTTCTGTAAGCGCCACATAATAAATATTTTAGGTTTTGTAGACCATATAGTCTCTGTTGCTACTCACCTCTGCCACTGTAGTGTGAAAACAGTCAGACAATATGTAAACAAGTGGGGGTGGCTGTGGCCCAATAAAATTTTATTTACAAACTTGATTCTGCAGGTGGTGATGAGTCTGGGCCATGGCCGTACTTTGCTGAGCCTTGGGCATGGCTGTGGCCTGATAAATGGGGGCTGTGGCCCAATAAAACTTTATTTACAACTTGATTCTGCAGGTGGTGGTGAGGTCTGGCCCATGGCTGTACCTTGCTGAGCCTTGGTCTAGGGAGATATTTTTTCGCAATGGTAGTTTGGTGGAGCCCAGTCAGGCCAGCAACTGTAGGTGCAATGTGAGTCATCAGTTTGCTCAGTAGCTGAGTCTTTGAGAACATTGGTGATGGGCCCTGGAAGACATGTCTAGTACAGAAGAAAGCACATGGGATTTGATCTGGAGTTGTCCACGTTCATCTTCTGGTCCAACTGCTCTGTGATTGAGAGGTGCTAGAGCTCTCAGAGCCTCAGTTTCCTCATCTTTAAAGTGGAGAATATAATTAGAATGCCCCTTATGTTTGTTGTTTATGAAAAATAGACAGCATGGAACTTAATACACAGTACTTAGAGCACACACTTTGTTTCTTCTCTTTCCTCCCTTCATAAAGTCACATGGAAAGCATAAATTTCTTCAATAGGACTTCACTGAAGGATCACATTTTATTCAACTTGGGAAATGTTTGAAAAAAGCCAATGCCATGTTTTTGAAGATTCTCAGGAGCACAGAATGATGACAATGAGGGTGAAGGGGTGGCCTAAGAAGGATGAGGAAAAAACCTTGTCTCCCTGTCTTCTTTACATTTCTCTCCAAGCCTGGCCTCTTCTCTGGACAGACTCCCTCTGAGGTATGGGCAGTTCTGAGGCATACTCACAAGCAGGAGTTCCTGTGGGGGGAACTTTAAATCATGCCCTTGGGGTTGCTATAAATTATGTAAAATGTAATGTAAAAATGTAAAATTATTCAGCTCAGAATGTGATAGTGTCTTTGATGCAGGGCAGGGCGGGCCCCAAAATGGAGTTTAGCCCTCTGGGTTCTTGGCTTTGTCCAAGAAAGAACTCAAGGGCAAGCCAGAGGTAGAAGGAAACAGCTTTGTCGAAGAGACAGTGTTACAGCTCCGGGGCTGCTCCTGCAGAGCACGTATACTGTGTAGGCAGAAAGTAGCAGCTCAGGGCAGTTTTATAGTCATATTTATACCCACTTTTAATTGCATGCAGATTAAGGGGCAGTTTATGCAGAAATTTCAAGGGAAGGGGTAGTAATCATTGGATCCTTGCCATGGACAGGGGTGGTAACTCCCAGGTGTTGCCATGGTGACATGACACACTGGTGAGTATGAGTGAAAGCTGCCTCACCACCCCCCACCTGGCCCTGTTTTAGCTAGTCCTCAATCTGGTCCAGTGTCTGGGCCCCACCCCTGGTGAGGAAGGAGACCCCTTCCTCTTAAGCGTCTAAGGCCACTTCCCCTTTAGCTTTCTACATTGCATTTCAAAAGGAGAAGTTAACAGTCAGCCAGAGGAGGTTAGTGGAAGGACCAGTTGGCACCACTGGCCAGGTCAAGGATTAAACCCCCTACTTCTAACACAATCCTATCTATAAATCCTGGACATGGTATGGAGGAATTTTCCCTGGAAGGCATTGTTCTTGCTTAACTGCTGAAACCCCCACCTAGTCACGTCCCCCACACTCTCGAACCTCTCACGTGTGTACCTCTTAGACTGTAAGCCTTTAAAAGGGCCAAGGTTTTCTTTGTTGGGGAGCTCGGTTATTGAGGCATCTATGTCTGCCAGAGCCCCCGGCCTAATAAAATTACCACTTCCTTCCCTGTTCGGTGTTCAGGAAGTTTGTTTGTGGCCACTCCTGCTTCACTGGAGTCAAGTCCCACCTCCTACCTCATCTTCACATGTCTAAAGGGCTAAGCATGTGGCATTGGGGGTGCTTTTGCTGAATGGCCTCATAGGATGGAGGTGGAACCAGTGGGCATAGAAACCATGAGCCATCCAAAAATGACATGGATAGCATGGGGAAGGGATGAGTTTCTTGTTGCTAGGGATAGTCAAGCAGAGGGTTTCTAGGATGTTGGAGAAGGAATAAAGTCTTACTCAGGCTCTAGTCAGGCTCTTCTGACTCACGAATCCCTTTTGAGTTTGCGGCAGTTCAGAAGAGACAGGTTAGGGCATGAGGTGTTTCTGAAGATCAGTTACCCAAATGTATCAGCAGTAGTCTACTCCTGATTGGGAACAGATTCTTCTCTATAATTGGAGGATGCCCTTTTGGGGAAAGGTAATGATAGGTAACATTTATGGAGCTCTTCCAATGTGCCGGGAACTCATTTGTGTACTTTAAATGTTTTCATTGTTTTCCCCTCACAATGGCTTTAAGAGGTTGGTGCTCATTGTTATGTTCATTTTACAGAAGAGTAAACTGAGGTCCAAGGTGGTTAAATACAGTGCCTAAGACTGCGCAGATGATAAGCGATGCCAAGATCTGAATGTCAAATATTCAAATCCCAGAGCCCACACTGTTAATCCAAATTTTATTCAAAATTTAATAGTTAGGAGAGAGAGGCCTTTCTGGCATAACATTGTGGTATATTTGTGCTCCTAATGGCTAAAACATTGATGTAAATGCACATTTAATAAGAAAATTGTATTTCAGGAAGTAAAAGTTTGAAAATTTAATGAAGACAAATGACCCATTTTGGCAAAATTAAATAACAATGTGTTAGGTTCTGGCATTCAGTTTGTGGTAATCCTCTCAGAGCAGGAAGCTTTTGGTTTATTTCTGGCTGTGGCTTCCACTTACCTGCATTAGAATCTTGAATTCAGACACCTTCAGGGTCTGTACTCCTGACCCTACTTTTTGAGGAGGCCCACAAGGAAGTGACCCATTCTGGTGTGGACTAAGTGCTGACATTTTTTTATCTTGCCCAAATTCCTTTCTAAGGGGTCTGGGGAGTCATGCCCTGCAAACCATAAATTCTCATCAGATGGGTTTTATTTTACCCTGTATATTGTGACTTACTTTCCAACCTGACTCTGGCATAACAAGGGAAAAAATCAAAATGTTTTACCCCAAAATAGATTTCCTTGCCATACCTTGAAATTGCCCTGAAAAGTCTCTTGTGCGAAAATCCACATTCTGTAGATAATCCCCTTTCTCCTTTGTTTTCCTTCCTTCCTTTTCAAATCCAGGAGATAATCAATCAGCTAAGAGGCAGGCACCCTTTAAGTCTGATAAGAAACATTTTACAACCTATTCTCTGTAAAGTCTGCTATCTGAGAGCTTCCTCTACACAATAAAACTTGGGCTCCACAATCCTTTACCTTAACCTGAACATTTCCTTTGATCCCAGGTCTTCAGATAACCAATTATCAACCAGAAAATATTTCAATTTACTTGTAGCCTGGAAGCCCCATTGACTTGTCCTGCCTTTCTGAATGTTACCAATGTATTTCTTAAGTGTATTTGATTGATGTCTCATGCCTCCCTAAAATATATAAAACCAAGCTACACCCCGTCTACCTTGGGCACGTGTTCTCAGGAACTCCTGAAGACTGTGTCATGGGGCATGATCACTCGTATTCAGCTCAAAATAAGTCTCTTAAAATGTTTTACAGAGTTTGACTCTTTTCGTCAACACTGGTTACTGGTGTAGGGAGGAGGGAAAGAAAGGAATGCGCCTGCAAGTTCAAAAGGACTCACTCCCAGAACATACATACAGTTGGGAAAGAGAAAATGTTATTTTGACAGCTGGCCTTAGGGGAAGCGGTCTTTGTTTAAATCCTTGAGTACAGAAAGCAAGGGCTGGAAGAAATGATCTGGAAGACAGGCCTCTGGGTTAGGAGATCAGACCGTTTGGTTTGACTCTTGAAGTATGTGGTGGCCCCTGTTGGCATTCAGGTTACACACACATACAGTCTCTTCGGTCACCCATTCCCTCACCCAGGACCAAAGCAGAGTATACTCCTTACTTTGCTGACTTATTAGACGCACTGGGCTGTATATTTGGGACTTTTCCATTTATGGTTGCTCTAGAGATGTTAATTTTAACCTGATTTTCCTTGGCTGTGAATGCTGTGAAGCTGAGGAGGGGGTGGCAGACACTGACTTGACAGGCCTGGAAACATTTTAGTTTTGTGATTCAAGAGAAAAAAAAAATACCGTAAAACCACAGGGAACACAGTTGGAGCTTCCATCATGGAAAGCATAGTCCCCAACCAACCCCTGTTGCTAGTCCAGCTCTGCCATGTGATGTTGGGAAAGGCATTTCATCTCTCTGAGTCTTGGTTTTCCATTTGCAAAATAAGGGTGTTTGGACTGAATGATCTCTCTGGTCAACCCTTCCTGCTGTAAATTCTATCCTTCTTCAATATTTCTTTTTCTGTATTGAGGGCTTTGGTTTTTTATTCTTTTCTATTTTTACAGAAGATAACTCGTACAAAGAGAAGTGTGGTGGTGACATGATCCTGGGAAAAAAGATCAATGTATTTTCTGAATCCTTCCCCCCCCCATATAAATTCTGTATTTCTGTGAGTTTCTTGCTCCCCCTTCTGTTCAAACTTTGGTTTACTCTCTGGATATTTTCACATTTTGAAGGTCATTGTGGAAACTTGGAGCATTACTGTTTGAAATCTTTGCCATTATTGTCATTGCTGATATTTCCTGTTTCACTTTTAAAAATTGAGTTGGAATTCACATAACCAGAAAATTAGCCAAGTGCACAATTCAGTGCAATTTAGCATATTCAGACTATTGTGCAACTAACAGCTCTATCTAGTTCCAAAATATTTTCATTATCCCAAAGTGAAACCCTGTACCCATTAATCAGCTACTCCCTAGCCTCTTTTCCTTTCAGCTCTAGTAGTCACCATTCTGATATCTGTATTTTATGGATTTACCTTTTCTGATATTTCATGTGAATGAAATCATGCAAAATGTGTCTGGCTTCTTTCACTTAGCATAGTGTTCTCGAGGTTCATCATGTTGTAGCATGTGTCAATACTTCATTCCTTTTAATTGCTGAATAATATTCCATTTCATTTTATGTGCATATCACATTGTCTGTCTCCTCATCTGTTGATGGATATTTGATTTTCAACTTTGGCTATCATGAATAGTGCTGAGGTGAGCCTTCATATACTTGTACTTGTTTTCAGTTGTTTTGGGTATATACCCAGGAGTGCCATTGCTTAGTCATATGGTAATTCTATATTTACCTTCTTGAGAAACTTCCAAACTATTTTCCACAGTGGCTACACCATTTTGCATTCCTACCAGTGTGTGAGAATTCCAATTTCTCCCTATTTTTGCCAAGTCTTATGATTTTCCATTTTCTCCTTTTGCTTATAGCCGTCCTAGTGGGTATGAAATGATATCTTATTGTGGTTTTGATTCTTACTTTTAGGAGGTCAAAGGGTATCTTTCATACTCCCATCACCTCAGCTTAGCACAACAGCAGATAGATACCAGGCAAATCCTTTGGTAAAATTCATTTGAACCACCAATCTGATCTTATTCCCCTGTTTTATATACCTGGCCCTTACTTTCATGCTTGTCCCAACCCTGTTCCCAGAATACAGTTCTGTGCCTTTGTGTGAAAATATCTTGCTTATTGTTTTATTATTTATTTATTTTTTGAGATTGAGACTTGCCCTGTTGCCCAGGCTGTAATGCAATGGTGCGATCTTGGCTCACTGCAACCTCTGCCTCCCAGGTTCAAGTGATTCTCCTGCTTCAGCTTTCTGAATAGCTGGGATTACAGGTGCACACCAACATGCTCAGCTAATTTTTGTATTTTTTATTAGAGTTGAGGTTTCACTATGTCATGCGGGTCTCGAACTCCTGACCTTGTGATCCACCCACCTCGGCCTCTCAAAGTGCTGGGATTACAGGCATGAGCCACTGCACCTGACCTCATTCTTTTTTTTTTTGAGACAGAGTCTTGGTTTATTGCTCAGACTTGGGTGACGTGGCACACTCAGGGATCGCTGAAGCCTTGACCTTCTAGACTCAAGTGATCTCTTTGCCTCAGCCCCCCAGGTAGCTGGGACTACAGGCATGCGCCACCATTCCCAGCTAATAGTTGCATTTTTTATAGAGATGAGGTTTCACTATGTTGCCTAGGCTGGTCTTGAACTCCTGAGATCAAGCAATCCACCTGCCTTGGCCTCCCAAAGTGTTAGGATTACAGGCATAAGCCATTGTGCCCAGCCCTTTTGCTCATTCTTGACAACAGAAATTTTTTTTTTCCTTCATATGCAAAAAGAGGGTATGAAATCCAAGAACAAAGGGGAGAAATATTTTCAGTGAATAGGCACTGTAAGATACTGATTCTTCCTTCTAGGGTAGGTTCTAGGTGAGGTTGTTAACTATTCTTGGTCTTGTGTGGAGTCGGTTGTGTCAACTGCATTTTCTTAGACAGGCCACACCTGAAGGGCCATGCCACCTTCAACCAGTGCTCCCTTCAAGGGGACCTTGAAGCTAGTTTTTGTGTCGCAGTTAAAGGGTAATCTTTGTCCTCACCTGAGAAGCTCCTATTTCTGCAGAGGATGCATTTGAATTTCTAACTGCAGTTGTTTCATCTCCAGGAAACCACACTTAGGTGGTTCATCTGTCTCAGAGAGAGGTGAGCGCCAGACTTCAGTGTGACACAGTCAGCAAAGTCTGGCAGGCTGGCATATGGCTGAGGCCAGCAGGGGTTAGTTGTTCTTGCCATCGAGTGACCCCTCTTACCAAGAATTTCTTCTCTTTTCTCACACACCATTCCTCTTGCTAATAGGTCAAGCCAAAGTCAGTTTTATAAAGACAGTCCAGTTTTCAAAAATTTAGCAGTGATGTTCCTCTAGCTTCTGTGAATAATATTTACCTACCTTCTATTACAAAATCCAACATTAAGGAGTTAAGAAAAAGTATCTAAAACTCAGAAATGAGACAGAAAGATTGGTAATATGTTATTTTATGATCATATGGGGGCACGGTTTAGCAGACCTGTCCAAAGAATTTTTAATTATCCAGGCAGGAGAATTAACTTTGTTCAACCCACTCATTACTATTAATTAGTTTCCAGATTTAATGAAGTCACACGTTAACATGTAGATTTTTCAAATAATTTCTATTTAGTGGAAAAGAATCCCAAAAGTTATGGTTTATTGCTTTGTATGTCATTAGACAGTTTTGTATCTAACCTAGTAATCTTGCTCAAACTTTGTTCTAAATGTTTATGAAAACCTACATCCTCAAAATGCTCTTTGGAGAAGCTTTATCATCGGGTTGTTTCCCTCATTAATTAATGAATTAAATAACATCCTTGACTCATGTTCATTTTATATTTGTATGAGAGTCATGTTTTTAACTTTCTGAGAATTTTACTTTGACAAGGGTTTCAGATGATTCTAGCAGACACCCAGGGAAGATGGGATTGAATCAAAGCTAGCATCAGTGCAGGGATTATGTCCTATGGGGACCACTTTCATCTGCTTTGCTAGACGAGATAGTCATGGATCCATTTGCTGGTTTCAGCTGAACACTGCAGATTCCCTGTGACACTGACCCTTACCAGTAGGTCTATCATTTTATGGTATTTCAAAGCCTTGTCTTCATTTTCAATGTTAATTCTGCCCAACGTTCAGTATCTCTGGGCCGCCTCCTCTGGTTTCTCTGTGCTCTTCCAGCTCTTCAGCGTCTGCTGTTCACAACCCAAATGGCCAGCTGGTGAGTCTATTCACTCCCGACTTCTTTTAGTCTTCCTTTCTTGAGTGTGAGACTTCTGTACTTACGGGTTCTAGAGGCTGGATTTTTGGGCCACCCCTTATTACCTATTGAAACTCCTTGCTCCTGCTGCCTGGCGGTGAGGCACACATTTGATCTGCCTGGAGAAGAAACTCTGGGGCAGAATTTTTCACAAGAGCAACTAGTAGGTTCTTAGGTAGACCTGGCTTCAGACTGAATTGACTCTTACAGTGTTTGAGGGCAAGTGAGCCTGTGTGCTCAATTATATGTCTTTACTTGAAAATCCACTTCCTGTCATCAGTTCCTCAGGCTGTTTAATCTCTCCTCCAGATCAGCCTTTCCTGTTTTGGGTTGAGGAAAGATTGTTTTAATTGATTGGTCTTCATTCTTGTCTTTCTGTTCCCCTCTAGTGTATAGTGGCTTCTCTGAGGTATCAGTTTTTCCTGGTGTTGGATTCTATGGTAGGTCAAGGCTGAACAGCTGAGAGGCTGGCCTCACCTCTAGAGGTCCTGTTTCCTGAGGCAGGCTCAGCTTTCCTCTCTAGCCACTTACCTATGTTGTCTTCCCTCTGGGAGGATACCAGTGCCTCCTAATGTGTATGTTTTGGGGTCAAAGTTTTCGTAAGTCCTGCTCTGTCCCAACCTTAATAGGGGCTGAATGAAGTTAGGACCTACTCCTATTTCTCAGGTTATCAGGTCCTTTTTAATAGACTTGTCAGAGGGAATAGAGTACTGTCTTCATGCCTCTCTGGTAGTAATCAGAGGGGTATGAAATGGGGTGTAATTTTTTATTTTTATTTATTTTTATTTTTATATTTTTTTTGGATAGGGTCTCTCTCTGTTGCCTCCGCTGGAGTGCAGTGGCATGATCCTGGCTCACTGCTCACTGCAGTCTTCAACTCCTGGACTCAAGCAATCCTCCCACCTCAGCCTTCTGAGTAGCCGGTACTACAGGAGTATGCCACCACACCTAGCTAATTAAAAATTTTTTTAGAGACAGGATCTTGCCATGTTGCCCAGGCTGATCTCAAACTCTCAGCCTCAAGTGATCCTCCCACCTCAGCCTCCTAAGGCTCTGGGATTATTGGCTCACGCTTGGCCGGGGATGTGACCATTGTAAGCTTTATAGATTCCCTACAGTGCCTAGAATAGTTGCAAGAGATGTTGCTTGATATATGTTTGTTGAATAAATGAATGAATAAAATCAGTGGGATTAATTTTGACACTTGGGTTCCCCTTTGATTCAGGCCCTGATTGGTCCAAATTTGTTTTTCCAAATATCTAGCTTTGCAGTCTTCATTATTTAAAATGTTGTAAGAATATATATTTAAGAAATATCATGTAAAATATTGATGCTGGTATAATGGAGACCCATTAAAACCTGGGGTCTTTCTAGTTCTAAAATTCTGCAAAGCACAAGTCTCATTTGTATTGAGAGAATTCCAGCTAAAACATGGCAGATCTATGGGGCACATATCAGTCTAGGATTGTGCTAACAATCCAGTCAGGATCTGTGGTTGTATCAATAGAAAGATGTCAACTGTGGAGTCTGATGTTTCACCCCATACTAATGACAAATTAATATTATTAAACTGTTTGGTTACTAAATACAAAAAAGGATCTTCCTTGCATGGATTGAGTGTAACTGAGAGCCAGAGCCTGCTTTCTTGACTTAGACCTTCGAAAGATTATTTTAATTTGTAGGACTTTTCTCTTGCCTTTCTACTCCTCTCAATTCTTTTTTCAAGCTGTTGTTGATGAAAGCTAGATTTTCCCAAATGGGACAACTTGAAACAGAAGTGAATTCATTCTTAAATGAATGTATGAGGAGAGAGAACAGCTCAGGAATGTATTTTGGTGATTAGCCATCAAGCCAGGAGAAAGGGCGGCAGTTGGCTGGAACTCACCCATATCCAGTCTGCATTCGTTTTGCATCCTTCTTCATACATATGTCACACTCCTCTTTTAATGGAGAAAAAACCCAAGTAAACATTGTTAAGCACGATTTTTTTTTTTTGGAAAAGGGTTTAGTCTTAAAATAATATTGTGCACAGGATGCATGCAAGAAAATTTGAAATTTTTTGAAATTGAAATTAGGCTCAAATCCTTTATGGACTGAAGTGATGTGTAGAAATAAATGTAACAGAGATCAGAGTATCTCTAACCATCCTAGGGTGTGGGACATAAGAGAGAATAACTTTGGAGGGATTGAATGGCTGTCATTTATGAGGAGCTTATGAAACTTTACACCTTTTAATTTGGGCACTGGCGTTTTGGAAAAGAGAAGCAAAAAGATGTCATCAAAAGAAACGACAGAACAAAATGTGACATATAGTATGTTAAAGAGCCCACAGTAGTTATTTTGTCCAATCTCTTTATTTCACACAAAGGAAACTGGTGCTCGGGGAGGTTGAGTGACTTGTCCAAGGTCACCCAGAGATTTAATGGCACATCCTGGAATTGAATCTAATTTTCTCGTCAATGAACCAGTATTCCTGTATTCAGTATTATGACTCCTGTGGCCCCTCTTTACCTAATGTGGAGCACGTTAAGCTTTTGGGAGAATGCAAAATGCTCCAATTGAACACACAGAGACCTACAGAGCAATTTACAATCCCATGATTCTGCTTTGTAATTTTGGAGTCTGCAGCTCATTTTATTTAAAATATGCTAGTCTCTAGTGGATAGTTTTCTGGCAGACTTTTATATTTAATTTTTTTTTTGTATCATTCCTTTGGAAAGGATTGCAAACTCCCAAGGACATAGCAGGTGTCCCTGATAGGCCATTGCTGTAATTAATATTTTGGGACTCTATTCTTCAGTCATACCCACACAAAAGGAAGACACTTTAACTTCACTATTCCACTGTTTTAGTAGCTGAGAGTTTTTTACATTTTATTATCCTGGCACATGTCTTTGTGAATGTGTTTCTAACTGGTAAACATGGTTATTTTTACTTCTTTTTGAAAGGTTTTTAAAAAAGTGTTTTGCTTCTTTTGAAAAAAACTTTGTTCATGCCTCCTGCAGATTGACCAATTTTTGCTGGGCATTTGTTGCTGAATTTTTTTTCTACCTTTTTGTCTACATAGATAGTTTCTTGTCTTCTTAATGCCCTGACCTTTTCTCCACTTTATTATTTGGTTTTGAATGGACAAGGATCTAGTTTTCTATATAACTTTATTACCTATTGGAGGCAATTAAAAAATTGTGGCAAAATATACTTAACATACAATTTACTATTTTCAACATTTTTATGTGTACAATTCAGTGGCATTGACCTATTCACCATGTTGTGCAGCCATCATTTCATCAATCATTTCCAGAATTCTTTCATCATCTCAAACAGAAACTCTGCTCCTATTAAATTATAACTCCCTATTCCCTCCCCCTATGTAATCTTCATTTAACTTTCTGTCTCTATGATTTTGACTATTCTAGGTAACTCATGTAGGTGGAGTCATGCAATATTTGTCCTTTTATGTCCAGTTTATTCCACTTAACACAGTGTTTTCAATGTTCGGCCACATTATAGTGTATTTCAGAATTTTATTCCTTTTTAAGGCTGAATAATACTTGATTGTATATATACATCATATTTCGTTTTTTCATGCATCTGTTCATAGACATTTAAGTTTTTTCTGCCTTTTGAACAGTTCTTTCAAATGTATACCTAGAAGTGGAATTGCTAGGTCATACGATCATTCTAGCTTAACGTTTTGAGGAATTGTCAAACTATTTTCCACCCCGCACCATTTTATATTCCCACCAGCAATGCGCAAGGGTTCTAATTTCTCCACATCCTTACTTGTACTTGTTATTTTCCACTTTTTTGATAATCGCCATACTAGTATGTGTGGAGCGGTATGTCATTGTAAAGTTTTGATTGGCATTTCTCTAATGACTAGTGATGTTGAGCATAGTTTCATATGCTTATTGGCCATTTGTATATCTCCTTTGAGGGAATGTCTATTCAAGTCCTTTGCTCATTTTGAATTGGATTGTGTTTTTTTGTTGTTGTTGAGTTGTAGGAGTTCTTTGCACATTCTTGATATTAATTCGTTATCAGATACAGGATTTGCAAATTTTTTTTTCTTTCTCTGAGGTTTTTTTTTTTTTGCCTTTTTTTTTTTCAGAGGTGGGGTCTGGCTATGTTGTCCAGGCTGGAATGCAGTGGCTATTCACAGGTGTGGCTGGAATGCAGTGGCTAGTCACAGGTGTGGTCATAGTGCACTGTGGCCTTAAGCTTCTAGGTTCAAGTGATCCTCCTGTCTCAACCGCCCAAATACCTGAAATGACAGGTGCATGCCACCATGCGCAGCTAATTTTTTAAAGTCTTTTTGATAGTATCCTTGTGATTCATGAAAGTTTTAAATTTTGACAATGTCTGATTTATTTTTCCTTTTGTGGCTTGTGCAAAGCTTGATGCATTTTGAGTTTCAGGTAGGATGGTGACTCTTTTAGAACTGTGAGGTGTCATACAGTCAGTGACAATGATGCCTCTGCCTCTACTGCTGTAATCACTAGCCATGAATATTCTGAATTCTTTTCCCTTTGGGTGGGGCCTCTTACCTGCCCACTCTAAGGAGGTTGCTTAAAATCTGGTAGAAGGCAGTCGTGCTATTCTCATAACCCAGTTATGCGGCTGTGCAGATCAGGGGTCACATGCTTCAATACTGACAAGCCAAGTGGGAAATATCAAAGTGTGAATTTTGCAGAGTATTAAATTGGACTAGGGAGGCAACTGCAGTGTGTAGCTAGCTGCCCAAACGCTGCAGCCAGATTGCCCACATTAAATCCTGGCTGTTCTATTTACCACTTGTAGGACTTCAGGCAAATTATTCAATGATCTCTGCCTCAGTTTTCTCTTAGGTAATATGGGGATAGGGTTGTGGAAGCAACTCATGAGTTAATGCACATAAAGCGCTTGAAATAGTGCTCAGCATATCGCAAGTCCTCAACAAATGTTCTTTAAAGGATTAAATGGATTCAAATATGCAAAGTACATAGAACAGTACCTGCTGCAGCCAGTATTATTCCCAGCTCATGACATTCAAATGCAGAGTTCTAAAAAAGTTCTAAAGAAACAGAGTACAGACCAAACAACATATTTCTATGGGCCAAATTCAGTTCCGGGACTGCCAGTTTGCAATGCCTGAGCTAAAACCAGAGAACTTTGTCAAGCTTCCCACTCAGAATTTCCTTTTCCTCTGGCTTTGGTGGAACCTTGGACCTTGATCCCAAATCCTTCTCCTCCTCCTCCTCCTCACATCTCCATCTGAAGATTCTTAAAAACCAAGAGTCTGGGAAGCCATTTGGCTGTTTCTATGTATTAGTTTCACAAAAGCTTTCTTTTTTTTCTTCTTTACTTATGCTGTGTCTTAAATAAATTATCATTTGTGCTTTCATAAGTTTAATTGCTGAGGTCAGAAGTTCGAGACCAGTCTGGCCAACATGGTGAAACCCTGTCTCTACTAAAACTACAAAAATTAGTCGGGCATGGTGGCACCTGTAATCCCAGCTACTAGTGAGGCTGAGGCAGGAGAATTGCTTGAACCTGGGAGGAGGTTGCAGTGAGCTGAGATTGAGCCAATGTACTCCAGCCTAGGTAACAGAGGGATACTCTGTCTCAAAGAACAACAGCAGCAACAATAACAACCACATTGTCATAATTGATCAAATAGATCTGACTTTTAAAAAGTATGTTTGTATCATTTGTGCATTCATTCAAACACATATACTGTGACAGGCACCAAGAATGTAGAGATGAAGAGATATGATTCCAACCTTCCAGGAGTTAAGAATCTAGTGTTATGTAGATACCCTTTCAATATGAATTCAAGAGAACATTTGAAGATGGCTAAATTAATAGCCAGTAGTTATTAACCACTGTCTGCTTCAAATGAAAGAAGCACAACTCAGTCTGGTAGCACTAGAATTAGAGGTTAAAACATCCTTGGGATCTCTGCGACTCTGTCTCCTGCATTTCTCAAGCTTCCTTGGTTTCCTTTGCTTCATTCCCAGTGGTGAATATTTGCTCTCTAAGTGGTAGCAAGATGGGTTCCAGCAGCTACTGGTGCCCATGTTCCTCCAAGCTTGCAATCCTGGAGTCACTCGGTCACTGCAGTTCTAGTGTCTTGGTGGGACCTGGGTTGGACCTGCTTTAGATATGTGTCTGCTTCTTGCACCAGTTTCTGTATTAAGTGCTATGACTATTTTCATGCTAGGTCTGGGTCACATGTGCATTTTCATGACTCTACCTAAGGAATGAATTTATGTATACAAATTCACAGATTCCTGTCTCAAGCACTTTCCATTAATGACTAGAAAGATACATTTAAGGGAGGCTGAGATAGGTGGATGGCTTGAGCCCAGGAGTTCAAGACTAGCCTGGGCAACATGGTAAAACACTGCCTTTACCAAACAAACAAACAAAAAAACCCCACAAAAGTTAGCCAGGCTTGGTGGCACGTGCCTGCAGTCCCAGCTACTAGGGATGCTGAGGTGGGAGGATATCTTGGGCCCTGGGAGGTCAAGGGTACAGTGAGCAGAGATGGTGCCACTGCACTGTAGCCTGGGCCACAAAGTGAGACCCTGTCTCAAAAAAAAAAAAAAAGATACACTTAAAAACTTGAGATACAGTGTTTTCCCCAAATCTGCATGTTAATTTAAAAGTAGTTTAGATTTCCTCAAGTTTACCCCCGATCTTCAATTCTATAGAATTTGTTCTAGATAAAGTTAAAGGTAATCACAAGGCTTTTCCTTTTTTTCTTTTGAGACAGTCTTGCTCTGTTGCTCAAGCTGGAGTGCAATGTAGTGATCTTGGCTTACTGCAACCTCTGCCTCACAAGACATTTTTTTAAGGTACTAGCATGGTGATATGAAAGCCAGGGTCTACCATGAGTTCTAGTACTGGCATCCCCAACCCTTGGGCCATGGACTGGTATCTGTCCATTGCTTGTTAGGAACTGGGCTGCACAGCAGGAAGTGAGCAGCAGGCGAGTAAGTGAAGCTTCATCTGTATTTATAGCTGCTCCCAATCACTTGCCTGAGCTCCACCTCCTGTCAGATTCGTAGTACATTAGATTCTCATAAGAGCAAGAACCCTATTTTGAATAGCGCATGTGAGGGATCTAGGTTGCACACTCCTTATGAGAATCTAATGCCTGATGATCTGTCACTGTCTCCCATCACCCCCAGATGGGACCATCTAGTTGCAGAGAAAGAAGCTCAGGGTTCCCACTGGTTCTATATTATGGTGAGTTGTATAATTATTTCATTATATATTACAATGTAATAATAATAGAAATCTAGTGTACAATACATGTAATGTGCTTAAATCATCCCAAAGCCATCTCACCCCACCCCATTATAGGAAAATAGTCTTCCACGAAACTGGTCTCTGGTACCCTAAAGGTTGAGGACTGTTGCTGTGGTAGCCTAGTCTTTGAGATGAGGTCAACTAATGGACTGGATCTCCGGATTGGTTTACCCCTACCTCTGGACTCACTCACTCATTGAGATGGGCCCATTGTGGGATAACAATGACCACGTGTTGGGTATAATCTGATAGGAGAGTAGTAGGTAATTTCATGAGCTTTGTGTTTTCAGTAACCATTGTGATACCAAGTAGGTGATACTTATATTGTCATAAAGCAAATATGACTATCATTTGTTTCACATTTTATATATTTTTTTCATTGAATATTTCACATTCAATCATATTTGAGACTGTTAGAAAAATGAAAATGGTTTTAGAGTTTTTATTCTAACTATAAAAATGATAAGTGCTCATTGCAAATGAGTCAAGAAATATAGAGAAGTATAAAAAAGAAAAAAACTGTTCCAAATTCTGTCATCCAGGGATAAATACTGTTAACATTTTGATGAATGTCTTGGATATTTTTCTAGGTATTTATATTATTATATGTCTAAAAGAGCAAGAATGAATGCTGCCTTTTCTCTAGTGCCTTTGGAGTCTTTTAAAATTCTCACAAGAGGCTGGGTGCAGTGGCTGATGCCTGTAACCCCAGCATTTTGGGAGGCTGAAGCAGGTGGATCACTTGAGGTCAGGAGTTCGAGATCAGCCTGGCCAACGTGGCAAAACCTCCGTCTCTACTAAAAATACAAAAATTAACCAAATGTGGTGGTGTACACCCATGGTCCCAGCTACTCAGGAGGCTGAGGCAGGAGAATCACTTGAACC